>CATKHJ010448530.1:0-14947 GCA_949750685.1 Vernicia montana | reverse complement strand
TTAATTATAAATCATTTCATTGAATTAATATTAATTTCCTTATATTTATACATCTAAAAAATAAAATTTTTAGATATTTATTTATACACATAATTTTAATTCAACATATATTTTTCTCATGTAAATTAATATAATTAAATTTAATCTAAATATTTCACCACAAATTATGATGAATATATATCTAAAATTAATACATAAAATTAATAACTAAAATTAACAAAATTAATTTAAACACATAATACTAACTAAATTACACATAATTAATTAATTATAATGTAATACCCCGAACATTCATATGTTAATTTCTATGTGATGATATGAATGAATTACAAGTATGATATCATGTATACTGATGAACTATATTGTTTAGAGTAGAATATGAAACTTGGAAACTGGAAACGTATGAAAAGGAGCAGCAGAGCGTGATTCGTGGGCGCTACATGGAAGTCGCGACCGCTACAGTTAGTCACGACCGCGACCGTGGGCGCGACACCCACCGCGAGCTCTTCTGCCTGATTTTGGCAATGTGACCTAATGAGAATCGCGACCGCAATATGGAAATAGTGACAGCAATATGCCTATGCACAGTCACATGAACAGTGACCTCTCGCGACCGCTACTGAATATGGCGAGAGCGATTGATGGATAGCGACCGCGACATGCATGTCGGGGACAGAATCGGGAAACAACCTTATTTAAAGATTTCCAGCTCCTAATTTCATTTCACCCGATTTTTATAAGCTTCTAAACCTAAATTCTCTCTAATTTCTCTCCATATATCTTCATTAATGTTAAAGAAAGGTCATTTAATGCATAGTTAAGAGGATCTAGGGTTAAGGAATCCATTTCCTCTCTTCAATTGTTCAAGCATTTGTTTGAAGGTAAGTTAGGGTTTATGTATTTTCTTCAATTCCCTTTCAATTTCTTCCATTGGGCTTAAGGATAGGGTGAGATTAAGTTAATCTAGCATCATTAGCATTGTTATTTAAGTTAAGTTGATAGATTATTGATTTATTGTTATTTCTATATGGGTTTCTATAGATTCTCATAGAGATAGAAGAAATGATGATGATAAAGGTTGTAACCACCACATATGCTTGCTCTAGAGATTGATTGCAAGCCATTTTGGGTTTTCATTGATTAAGGTGAGTGATTATTATACTATTATGGTTGTGTTTGAACCCTAAGGCATAAATGCCTAATTCTTTCATGACTACCAATTATTTTATTGATAATTGATATTTGAATATCCTATTTTATTATATACATGAACCCAAATGATAATTCTTCTTGATATTGATTTGAAACCATAATTATTTATCCATTGATAATCTATGTTATTGTTACCATTGTACACCTTTATATGATTATTGAACTAAAAGCAGAAATCTCTTATTCTGATGTGGGATAAAACATCAAACATTATGTACAGTGTACTCCTGTGGATAGAGGAAAGTATCCATGTCCTAGCTAGGGAGGGTTTGTTGCCCTAGCTATAAGATCTGATCAATCTTACGTATTAGTGAAGGTATGCTCCGATAAGATGAGCCTCTACTTCGATATTGACATGATGAGTAAGTTCTATGTCTTAGTTCTCGGTAATGCCTTTGAGCATAATGTCATTTATATAGAGAATGTTAAGACATAGTTACTTGATACTCTTACTGTATTGATATGATTATGCTAAACATGATATGTTATTGTTATTGTCACCAATTGATTGATGTTATTGAAACGATTGGTTATTGATTTGTAACTATTTGATTATTGATATTGAACCTATTATTTATTGTTATTGAATCCAATCATTTGTTATTATTGAACCGATTGGTTATCGATATTGATTGATAAGAACCATGAACTGTTATTGTAAATCGACCTTGAATCACCAAGCTTCACAGGTTATGATAGTATAATCTTTACTCACTGCTTTATCTCATTATCGATTCTATTTTTTTCAAGTGAGCTAGTATTTATCGTTTAAGTTTCCAAGGCCTCCTACTTCTCCTGTCCTCGGAAACTCAATTGATTAATATAATAGCTCAATTCTTTATATTTATATTGTATAGATGATGATGTTGTAAACATTTAGATGCTTTATAGTAAATGAAATTAATAGTATATTGTATTGGATGTTATTCTTTTGAGTCCATAAGACATTAAGATATTGTATGATGATATTATATTTGAATTAAGAATGAAATTGATGGATGGTTACGGATTATATGATTGCCTGGTTTAGATCTTGGGAGATTGTATGTGATTGGATGATTGATTGGTAAGGTTCCTATGGGTTTTCGATGGCCTTAAGCCTATCCATACCCTAGGATCGTCGCGGCCCGAGAGTCAGGTCGTGACATATAATTCAACACATATTTTTCTAATTTTATTAACAAACTACCAATCATTGAAAACGCATTTTACAAATCTTAATAGATTACAATTAAAAAAAATGCATTTATTCAAAACTAAAGACATAAAAAAAAAAAAAAAAAAAAAAAAAAAAAAAAGGAAATATCTATAGATTAATTTAGCTTAAAGGAAAGAATAAATACCTGAAGCTGAAGACCCGACGACGACGGCGACGAGTGGTGATGTTCGATCAGTGACCGACAGCAGTAGGACACCCGATCTGACCTAGCTGTTACGGGGGGGGGGGGTGGTTGGTTTTTTAATTCTATTTTAGAGACTAAAACAATTAGTTGCCAAAATAGTCGCTATTTAATTTTTAACGAAACTACATCGTTCCATTCAACAAATTTAGCGACTAACACCACTCGCTAAATTAAGTCTCTAATTAGAGACTAAAAACCTAGTAGCTAATATTAAACTTAAAATTTCATTTCAAAAAACAACTTAGCGATTAATGAATTAGTAGTCGCTAAATTTAGCGACTAATATGGTCGATCGCTGAATAATTCGCGTCATAAAATTTCTCTTTCCCGCCATAATTTTGTCACATTTTAGCAACAAGATTACATTTAGTCTCCCTTTAGAAACTAACTAGCTACTAACATGTAATATCAAATTGTCACACAATTTTTTACCGGCATTTTTAGCGATTAAATAGTCGCAAATTAATTGCTAAATTTATGAAATGTTTCAATCTCCTTAATTTAATTGCTAATTGGTCACTATTTAGAGACAAAAATATTTAGTCTCTAAATTTTAATCGCTAAAACGCATATTTTTGATAGTGAAATCTCTCAAATTTTAAGTTTCAGCTTTAATCTTGCCACAAAACTAAAGTCTCAATGGCTTCAACTAAAGATTTATCCAATTTCCTTTTTTTTTTCACCAAATAAGATTTATGCAATTTTATTGGCACCAAGTTAAATCTGTTAATGTTTGATGAATTATTATTGAATATGGAAATAAAATCATTGATGGTATCTTGTCTAGAAAACATGAAACTCAGTATAGAAAAGGCGTATGAAAAAGTAAAAAAGGAGGACCTCCTTTGTCTGCCACATTGTTAAAGCTAAAGCCAAAGCTTTAGAATTATAACTCTTACAAATATTAGAGCTTATATAGTATTGAAAGTGCCAACATCAAAAACTAACTATTGAAATTGGAGAACTCAATTATATATAAGTTCATTCAATATCTTATATTTAATTCATGTGAGATTTATATCTTAACACCCCCTCAAGTGACAATTGGGCCAAGACAATTTTTTATTTAACCAGTTGACACTTGTAAATTTATGATAGAAATTGAGTTGAAACAACTGAAAGCACAACACAAGCGAAAAAATAAATTTGAAAGCCCATCACTAGGCAAAAGATAATTGAAAGAAATCCACTACGGGATAAGAATTGAAATCAAACTAAATTCAGAATATATCGGAAATTAAAAGAGAAATTGAAATCTCAATCCAAATTATGATAGAACAGGGATAGGTACATTGATTATTTTCCTGCTCTGATATCATCTTATAAATATTAGAGCTTATATAGTATTAAGAGTGCCAATCTTAAAAGCTAGTTATTGAAATTAGAAAACCTAATTATGTTTAAGCTCATTTAACATCTTATATTTAATTCATGTAGAATTTATATTTTAAGAATAAAGATGATTTCATTCTCACAAAAGCTAAAGCTGAAGATGATTGTATAGTTATATATGGAATTATTGATGGCATCTAGATATAAAAATAACTCAATGAAATGACAAAATGTGGACTTTCACTTTCCCCTAGTCTTCTTAATTATTGAAGCTTAACATATGTATATGCATAATTTGATTTCAATCAATTTCCATTTAATTATTTGGAAAAAAAAAATCCATTTAATTAATCTCAATTTTATAAATTAATTAATAAAAAATTAAATCAACCAATTGTGCAATAAATTATTGTTAAATACAATGATATATATATATATATATATATATATATATATATATATATATATATATATATATATATATATATATACACTCATATATGTATGCATATAAGAAGAAGAAAAAAATATCCATCGAAATTATATGTTTATATTATTTTTCTTTCTAGTGACATTGTTTGATCTTCTAGAGGCTAAATTCTGAACATGAATATTTGACAAATATATGCTTTCTGAGTTTATATCAACTTGGTGAAGCTACCACATAGACGTCGCCGGTCAAATTGGATCTCTATAGTAATCTTTACTGAATAAGAACTTGATCCATGACCCAGACTATTTCATATGATATGGGTTTCTGTTTGATCCATCCTTGTTCAAAGCATATTTATTGGAAATTTGGATCTACTTTAGATAATGCTGGAACAGTACCATTCACTACTGTTTTAGTGTTACTTTTTTTTGTTGATAAGATCTTATTCTAGTGTTTGATGACTTTACAACTATGATGCTTCTTTTATTTTTTATTTTTTATATATATGAAATTTTGAGTATAAATTTTTTTTCTTGTATTAAAATTTTTTATTTATTAAATATTCTTATATATTTTTTAAAAAAGATTATAAGCATCATTTTTTATAAAATAATAATAATAAAAAAAGAATTTAAATCTTACTTTTCTTATAAGAGCTATTAGATAAATAATGCAATGAAAGTATTATAGTCAATTTTAATGATAAAAAAGAAAATGTGAGTGCCAAAAATCAAAAGAGAAATATTAATATTGTTAACCTTCAATTATAAATCAAATTTTGATTAAATTTGTGTTGTCATTATATATATATATATATATATATAGAGAGAGAGAGAGAGAGAGAGAGAGAGAGAGAGAGAGAGAGAGAGAGAGCATCTCAATTTTGAAAAGACTGAGAATAATTCAACCAAAAGAATGATTTATTATTTTTAAAGTATGTTGGTTGTCATTTGGAATCAACAAGTTTAGCCCTTGCAAATAGCAAAATTAAATGAACGTGAGCATGTTAAAGAAGCGGATTTTCAAAAAATAAAAGAATAAACATTAAAATGCATCTAATTTCTGATCCTACAACTGTGCAAAATAATAAGAGATCAAATTACTTTTAGGTTTTTAACTTCACTTATTGAAAATAAATTCACTAAAATAAATAACATTAATCATGTGAAAAGAAATAAGTAATAAATGGAAAAGATAATTGAAGGAAACTAAACACTTATATTAATTGCAAATTAATATATAAGTCAAACCTAGCTCAATATTAATTTAACTACAAAAAGATGAAGGAAATAAAAATTAATAAGAATTAGACAATGCTAAAAGTCTTGAATAAATTACTGTAACTTGAAGGAAATTGCTAAAATTGAAATTGATATACTAGAATTTGTGTTTAATTGATTTGCTTGATTGATTTGTGAGATTGGTTATTCAGGCCTTAGTAAGTCTTCCATTCTCATATTTATAGGAATCCTTCTAATATCTTTCCACACCCATGATAGCACGTTATTTATTTGCACTTTTTACATTTGACACAGCGTAAGCAAAAAGACAAAGTCAATTTAGGGTTTAAGTTTTTTGAATATTATTTGATGCCCTAAAACAGGCAAAGTAGAAATTTAAATATGGCCCCCGAAATCATAAACATAGAAACTGCAAAAAATGACAGATTCAAAAAAATACACCAAAATAAAATAAGGTTTAAATTAAGGATAACGTCACAGACGACGCCTAAATCCGAATTTCTTACCAAAAGTTACAAGCAAATTGAAAACTTACCATAAATAGAAAATTGGCTCATTTAAGGGTCCAAATGAAGGAATTTAACTGAAAAACGACGTTGATCATCGTCAGAGGCCCAAAATCGAAGTTGGATCCTTTGGACCATTTTCCTTTGGATTAAGTACATGCAGGGCCCAAAATCCCAGCTATCCCGGGCTACTATTTCTTCTACTTGGCTCGTTGCCTGTCCAGACGTGTCACAACCTGACTTTCGAGTCGTGACGATCCTAGAGCATGGATAGGCATAAGGCCACCGAAAATCCGTAGGAACCTTGACATACAATCATCTATTAGTATCCTGCAATCCAATTTCATACAATCTCACAATATCTAAACCTGACAATCATGCTATTACATATACATCAATAACATTCATGATTCATGTCCTTTGAAATCATCAATAATCATATCTTAAGTCATCTTACATATTATACCATTCATAGATCAATGCCTTAAAGGCCAAAAAAATATTCATCCTATACATGTATCATTCTTACATTTACCATGAAGCATCTAAAGGTTAGAATCATTCTCTATACAAAATAATCAAAAATAAGGATTGAGTTTTACATTGATCACCAAAGTTTTCGATGGCTTGAGAAGAAGAACACCTTGGAAACTTAACTGATAAACTATAGCTCGCCTGAAAAATGGAATTACTAATGAGATAAAGCAGTGAGTAATAATTATACTATCATACTTGTGAGGTATGGTGTTTCAAGTATGGCTCACAAGAAAAGTTCATGGATCATGCAATAACATTAGTTCATGAGGTTTATACAATAGCAATGGTTCATGGGTTTCATTCATCATGTACATGTTACTTTAGCAAAAATAACAATAACTTGAATAGAGGTTCATAAGTCTTAACGTTCCCCATGATAAATGGCATACTGCTCAAAGGCATTACCGAGAACTGAGACATAAAACATATTCAATCATGAATCATTAGAGGTAGAGGCTTTTCTTAACGGAGCATACCCTCAATCTCTGCGCAAGATTTATTAGATCTCATGGCTAGGACGACAAGCCCTTCCTAGCTAGGACTTGGATACTTTACTCTATCCAATGGAGTACATTGTGCACAATGCCTGATGTCTCGCCCCACATCAGAGTTGGGGTTTTCTACTTGGTTCATGGTCATGGAATTTATACAAAAGATATCATGGATCATAGGTTATAATCATACATGGGTTCTTAAGATATTCATATCATGGTCATACAATAATCATAGTCTTGGTTCAATCATGGTTCATTGATACAATGAAATTAATATCACAATAAGGATATTCAACAATAATCAACAATCATTTGGAAGTTCATGAAAGAATCAGGCATTTATGCCCTATAGTTCAAAATACAATCATAATAGTATAATTATCACTCACCTTAATAATGCAATATCCAAAATGACTTGCTATCAATCTTTAAAGCAAGCAAATGTGATGATCACAACCTTCATCATCCACTCTTCTTAAATCTCTATGAGAATCTATAGAAAACCCAAATAGAAATATCAACAATTCAATTCTTTCCAATTATAACTCATCTAAGTCTTATATATTTATCAATCTAGCATGCTAGCTATAAAAATAGAAGTGTGTTGAAATTGATCACACAAAAATGGTACGCCCAAGGGTACGGGCGTACCTCTGCCCATACCAAAAGGGAAACCATCCAGAAATAATGGTACGCCTGCACCTCTGCTTGTACCATAAGGGAGACTTCCAGAAGCAATGGTAGGCCCAGAGGTACGGGCATACCCCTGCCCTTACCATGCTTTTGGGTAGGATTTTCTGGAAAAATCCTCAACACCAAGATCAACCCAAAATCAACTTATATACCATTCAAATGACTTATAACTTGACTTATATCATCAATCAAACACAAGATCAACAAAGGATTCATAAACCCATTAGATCAAATCCATTATCATAAAAATGAAGAAGTTTGAGATCCTCTTTTGGAAAACCATTTTCATACATTTAGTATGCATAGATCATGTTTACAATTCATCATCTAGTGGCATTTTCCCAAAGAAACCCCCTTTCCTAGAAACCCACTTGGGTAAATCTAAAGAAAGAGAAGAAGAAGAAGACACCCCAACTTATACAATACATGATTTAATGAAAGAAATAATTAGGAATTACCTTTGAAGCTTCTTTCTCTAATGGAGATTTACTCTTGACAATGGAAAAGAAGAAGAAGAATGAGAGGAATAAGAAAATGAAAAGAGAAAGAGAGCTTTAGCTTCTTGATGGCTTGAGAGAAAAATGAAATGAAAGGCAAGGTGTCTAGGTTCAATGAACCTAGACAAAGCATATGAAAATTTAGTTAGTGGAAAGTGGGTCCCACTTTCTACTAGCTCCATTTTTATTAAAATAAGAATCAATTGATGTACCAATACTCAATCATGCTACACATAATACATATGTTATCAATTAGAAATTTATACGCGAATATTCGGGGTATTACATTCTCCCCTCCTTATAGAGAATTCGTCCTCGAATTTACATACATATAGCATATACATGACATAAACACAAGCTATACAAAGAACAAATGAGGGTACTTATGCATCATATCTTGTTCATCTTCCCAAGTACATTCATCATAATCATGATTCTTCTAATGAACTTTTACCAATGCTATATCTTTGTTTCGAAGCTTCTTTACTTGTTTATCAACAATCGAAATTGGGACTTCTTCATAAGACAAATCCTTATCCACTTCCATTTCTTGAGGTTGAAAAACATGCAATGGGTTCGATATATATTTTCTCAACATCGATACATGAAACACCGGATGCACATGGGCTAAGCTTGGAGGAAGAGCTAGCTTATACGATACATTGCCAATCCTATCCAATATCTCAAATGGCCCAATGTACCTTGGAGAAAGTTTACCTTTCTTTCCAAACCTTTTAACACCTTTCATAGGAGAGATCTTTAAGAAGACATGATCTCCCATTGAAAAGTTAACATCCTTCTGCTTCGATCTCTCATTGAAAAGTTAACATCCTTCCACTTCGGATCTGCATAGCTCTTTTGCCTACTGAAGGCCGTCTTCAATCTTTCTTTGATGATTGACACTTTTTCTGAAGTCTCTTTAATCAAATCTGGCCCTTCTACATGCTTATCACTGACTTCCATCCAATATACCGGTGATATGCATTTTTGACCATATAATGCTTCATACGGTGCCATGCCGATGATGGAATGATAGCTGTTGTTGTAGGCAAACTCTATCAAAGGTAGATACTTGTCCCAATTCCCACCAAAGTCAAGCACACGCATACGTAACATGTCTTCTAATGTTTGTATGGTTCGTTCAGATTGTCCATCCATTTGTGGGTGAAAAGCAATATTGAAATTCAGTTGTGTGCCCAATGCTTCTTACAACTTATGCCAGAATCTAGATGTGAATTGAGTACCTCTATCCGAGATGATGGATATTGGCACTCCATGTAAGCTCAAAATCTTGTCCAAATACAACTGAGCATACTGAGCTGTATTGTATGTAGTCTTTACTTCTAGAAAATGGGCTAACTTGGTCAATCTATCCACAATCACCCAAACGGAATCATAACCCCTCGAAGTCCTTGGTAATCTGACTATGAAGTCCATTGTGATTTGTTCCCATTCATTCTGGAAATTGGATCTCTTGCAGAAGACCTGAAGATTTTTGATGCTCAAACTTGACTTGTTGACATATCAAGCAAGAAGACATAAAGTTAGCAATATCTTTCTTCATACCATGCCACTAATAACAATCTCTCAAGTCATGATACATCTTTGTTGCACTTGGATGAATACTATATGGAGCTTGATGTGCCTCTTTCATTATCCTCACTTTGAGCTTATCCACATTCGGTACACTTAACCGATTCCCCTGCATCAATACATTGTGATTTGTTCCCATTCATTCTGGAAACTACTTGACCTGCTTGCACTTCTTTCTTCAACTTAACCAGTAAAGGATCACTGTCTTATAATGCCTTTATCTCATCAATTAATATGGGCCTCACTTGAAAGTGCGCTATAAGCGCTTGAGATTTGGAAATCTCCAATTTCAACCCATTGTTGAATAGTTCTTTCAATTCTTTAACCAGTGGTTTCTTTCCCTTTACTATGTACTATGTGAGCTAAGCTTCCCATTAATTTCCGACTCAAAGCATCCGCAACAACATTAGCTTTGCCAGAATGGTAATGAATCTGACAGTCGTAATCCTTTAGCAATTCTACCCATCTTCTTTGCCTTAAATTCATATCTCTTTTGCGCAAGATATACTGGAGACTCTTGTGATCGGTGTAAATTTCACACTTCTTGAGTTGTTGAAAACTCTTTTCACAATTATCATCCCAAGTGAACTTCACTTTCTTCCTATTTAACTTAGTCATTGGAGAGACTATCTTGGAGAAATCTTTAACAAATCTCTTATAATAACCTGCCAAACTAAAGAAACTACGGACTTCTATCACATTTGTCGGTCTAGGCCAACTTGACACTGCTTCAATCTTCTTCGGGTCAACTTTGATTCCCTCCTTGCTAACCACATGTCTAAGAAAGCAAACACAATCAAGCCAAAACTCACACTTTGACAGTTTGGCGTACAAGTTATGCTCCCTCAATGTCTGCAAGGCAATTCTCAAATGCTCTTCGTGTTCTTCTTTGCTCTTGGAGTAAATAAGGATATCATTGATGAAGACTATCACAAATTTATCCAAAAAAAGCTTGAATACCCAGTTCATTAAATCCATAAAAGCCGCAGGAGCATTTTTGAAGCCAAAAGGCAACACCGTGAACTCATAATGGCCATATTTTGTTCTAAAGGTAGTCTTGCAAATGTCCTCATTCTTGATCTTGAGCTGATGATAGCCCGATCTGAGGTCAATCTTGGAGAAACAACTTGCACCTTGTAACTGATCAAACAAGTCATCAATCCTTGGCAAAGGATACTTGCTCTGGATAGTTAGCTTGTTCAACTGCCGATAATCAATGCAAAGCCTCATGGAACCATCCTTCTTTTTCACAAAGAGGACCAGTGCACCCCATGGTGAACTACTCAGTCTAATGAACCCCTTGTCCAATAAATCCTGCAACTGTGCCTTCAACTCTTTCAATTCCTTAGGTGCCATGCGGTAGGGAGGAATGGACACTGGTTGTGCACCTGGAAGAAGTTCAATGTTGAACTCCATTTCCCTCTCCGGTGACAATTCAGGCAATTCATTAGGAAACACATCCAGAAACTTACTGATTACTAGTATTTGATGAACCTCAGTAGGAGTGTTCCGTGTGTCCACGACATGTGTCAAGTATCCCTTATATCCTTTTTTTAACAACCTTCTTGCTCCAATAGTAGATATGAGATTAGAAGGAACATCACTTCTATCCCCTTGATACATGAATACATCTTGCCCTTCCTTTTTGAACTCTATCTTCTTTCATGATAATCAATATGTGCATGGTGTTGAGATAACCAATCCATGCCAAGAATAACATCGAATTCTAGCACTTCTAATTAAATTAAGTCACTCGGAAGTTCTCTCCCCTCAAGTTCTACCATGCATGCATAATACACATCACATACTTCTATGACTTCCCCTAGAGGTGTAGAAACTTCTAAAGGAACTTGCATTCTCTCTCTATTCTTTCCTATCTTCCTTGCAAAATATGGTGACACAAAGGAATGTGTGGCACCAGAATCAAATAAGACTCATGCATGTATGCTTTGGATAGGAATGATACCTGTCACTGTAGTGTTTGCTGCTCTGGCTTCCTGTTGGTTCACTGCATATACCCTTACTTTTCCTTTCTCTACTATAGTGGCTTGTGTACCAGATGATTGGCCTATTTTCCTTCCTCGACCATAAGAACCCCTTGCTTCCAGTCTAGCCATATGAACTATAGGTTGTGAGACTACAGATGTGCTATGTTGTCCTTTCCTCTTAGGACAATCCTTGATATAGTGGCCCATCTAACCACAAGCTAAGCATACACCTGAGGCAAACCTGCAAGTACCCACATGCCTCTTCCCACACTTAGAACAAGTGGGATTCATGAAATCTTGGCATAAAGTTTATGGTGCACTATAGCTCACAGGTGCAGAAGTCATAGAAGTAGTACGAGTTTGACCTTTTCCTTGGCCTCCCCCTCTTGGTTGGCTATGCACTGTAGAAGAAACTGGAGTTTCAGATACATGAACTTGCACACTGTTTCCCCCTTGCTTACCTGACTGCTTGCCCCCTATTCTTGGTCTTGTTCTTCTACTCTCTTTCTACCCTTGCAGCCCTTTCTGTTTTGTGCCTAGTTTCCATCATCTTGGCTTTATCGATCAACCTAGCCAAGGTAAGGAATTCCACTAATATAAAAGCATTATATAGTGGAGTAATCAATCCCATCCTGAACCTCTCTACCTTACTTGCCTCTGTAGGAACTATGTAAGGAGCAAACTTGCTAAGTCTATTGAACTCCTTAGCATACTCCGACATTATCATTTCGGGCTTCTACCTTAACTGCTCAAACTGTAGGGCTCTATTCTGTTGTACCCCTTCAGCTAGGAACTGATCCATGAGTTCTTGCTTGAATATAGCTCAGGTAGGAGGATTTTCATTGTAGACCCTATCTTCTACATCTCTCAAGTACCATTGCCATGCTTCTTTGTGTAATTGTAGACTCACTAACTCTATCACCCTTGTATCTGAACAGGGTAATCTACGGACTAACTTGTCCATCTTCTCAAGAAATTCTTGAGGTTCCTCACCATCTTCTCCAGCAAACTCTGGAGGTTTAAGTCTCTTAAAGACTTTGATGGAAACCCCACCATCATTAAGTACTCTTCTCTCACCTCTCTCCAGTATAGGCACTAATGAAGGAGGAGCCCTTATCTCCCTAGGTGCCCTTGGTACAACTGGTGGAGGCAGAGGAGGTCGCGGAGCTTGTTGAGCATTCCTCAAAGCTTGATTTTCCTCCCTCAATTGCCTTATCTCTTCTCTCAAGAGTTCAATGGCATCCATTGGAGGAGGTGGCACATAATAATCTTCATCATGTTGTACCCTTCGCCTATTTCTAGGCGGTTCATCATGAATAGATGTAGCATCGGATGCCACTCTCCTTCCGGGGTGTTGAGGTCCCCTTTAGAGAGGAGGGCGTCCTCTTCTTAGTGACATCTATACGATAACATGTAAACGTATATAAGATTTCTTAACTCATAAGGATAACGCGAAATTATGCATATAACGATGACTTCAATCGACGTGAGGAATTTCCTATTCTTCATGGTAATTCTTATTATATACCACTCATATAGCTTATTAGAGTCTACTCTAGACTTTAGCTTATGCTCTGATACCAACCTTGTCACGACCTGACTTTCGAGCCGCGACGATCCTAGGGCATGGGTAGGTTTAAGGCCACCGAAAACCTGTAGGAACCTTATCAATCAATCATCTATAACAATATCATGCAATCTCCCAAGATCTAAATCTTTCAATCATGCTAATCCATATACATTAATAACATACTTAATTCATGCATCATCCATCATTGGTTATATCTTATATCATTCATACATTAATAACAAATTGTGATTTCTTTGGTAAAAGGGAAGGCAACATATTAGCATTATAAGGAAAGCTTTCAGGGAAGTGTTACAAAGTTGCTCCATTTCCCAACTGCAGTTCATTTTTTCAATGGTGTTGATTTGGACTTTTGTTACTATATATGAGTTGTATAATTGATGATTTACTGTGAGGCCTCACCTGAACGCCCCTCCCCTCGCTCGAAAAAATTTATGTGCCTTAAGGAAAGGCGAGAGCGATTTTTAAGGGAGGTTAAGGAACGAGTTTGGGTACTCACGATTGGAAGCGGCTATCGCCTCAGAAAATTGATTTTTGATTTTTGAAAAGGTTCGGGAAGTCGCCATCCTAATTTATTTTAAATGGAAAAATTAAGGAAAAAACCCAATTCGACTCCAATTTATTAATCTTAGATTAATTTACCAAAGGATAAAATCACTAATCTTCGAACCAAGTTTGGGCTCGGGGATTAGGTTTTTAGTTTTGAATATTCTCGATTTAGCATTTAAATTTGATTTGACTTTTTGAAAAATGATTTCATGGATGACGGATATTGATGACAATTCATAATGCATGAACATGGTATAATTATGAGACAGATGAAAAAATAAAGAGCAAGTATTTAAAGAGCGAGTATTTAAACATTCACAAGTAAAGGAGAGTATTTCCTCTAACCCTTATGGGTATTAAGGAAATCACAAAATCGCTCCTTTACTCCAAAAATGATTAACTAAATTAATTACAATGTACATGGAAAAGCATAAATTTACATGGAAATGAATGAGGTAGGGGATTGGTTGGGATTTGGATTTGAAACTTAGATTTAGATTCCAAGCTTGCCTACATACCCCATGGAATGGAGATCAAAACTCGCGTAGTTCGTTCCACTATGAGGTGGAAGGAGGTTTAAAAATCGGTCAGATTTGATTGGTTTGATTTTGTTTGAGGTTTGATTGAGGGTAAGAGATTATACCTTCTTTTTGGTTGGTGGAGGGTGAGTGATTTTACCAGAGTGGAGTTCCGTTTCGGAAAATGAGATGATTTTGAAAAAGAGATTTAATTACTCAAAATTTAATTAATTAAAAAGATTAATTAATTAAAAGGATTAATTAACCAATTTGAGTGAAAATTTAATTTAAAAAAAAAGATTAATTAATTAATAAAATTTGATTTTTAATTAATTAATTAATTGAGAGTGGGTGGAAATTTTT
>CATKHJ010448511.1:0-44097 GCA_949750685.1 Vernicia montana | reverse complement strand
GAGCAATTAATGAAGCCTTCAAGCTTTTAATGTGAGTGGGTGAGGAATTCTTAAGAGAAAAATAGGTTGGAAGCTCTGAAATTTCGAGTAAAATGATTTTGGGGCTCTTAATTCCTTTTAAAAGCCGACTTACAGTTTTGGCCCCGACATAAGTTGTGGTCACTATTCTCTTTAAACCAATTTGTCTAAATCAGGCAGAAGCGTTGCGTCCCGAGTCGCGCCCACTATCGCAGTCGTGACTTTAACTCGGCAACACTACTTAGGTCGAAGACCGAAGTCGAAGACTGAAGTCGAAGACTGAAGTCGAAGACTGAAGTCGAAGATTGAAGTCGAAGACCGAAGTCGAAGACTGATGTCGAAGACTGATGGTCAAAGGCCACAATGTTACTGTTCACGCGACTGTCCAACTTTCAACAATACCAGGCAGTAGCGTTCACTACTCCTCTTTTAACTTGTTCAAACACTTGTAACTCATTCAAATCATCAAACACTTATCATATAACTCATAGCTCATAAAAAAATACTAGATTTACATCTAATAACTCATATAGCGAATCAAATGGATAAGCAAATGAACTTGGGGTATTACAGTCACATTGTATGTTTTATCATTCAATGGTTATTCAGGCTTACTACGTGTTTCGGAAGCATTATACTTTCCCGTTCCCTAGTGCCGATCACATGCTCTCGAGATTCGGGTCGTGAGAACCTTCCTATCTCCCCTCGCTCTTCCACCAATTATTTGGATATTTTTACTCTTCCTATCAAAGAATTAAAACTCACCAAAATACCCCTCCACCTACCATCACCATCATTGTCAAACAAAATAAGAGCAAAAAATTAATTAAGAAACCCACCTACCATCACCATCAACATTAAACAAAGGAAAATTAATTAAGAGCAGAAAATTTAAAAAATCCACCTCAAGAAAACCGATATCTCTCTCTCAAGTATATGCACCTTAGCCATTTCTTCACTTTTTTTTTTTTTTAACTTCTCTTATTATTATTATTATTTTTTTTTTGAATTTTAGTTAATATATCTTTACTCTATTTTTATTTCAATTCTTATTTGATTAATAAGAATTTGAAAGAAAAGAAAATTAAGTTTGAAAATTTGGAAAGTAAATTTCTTATTTATTTTTTATTGAGTTTATGAAAAATAAAAAGGAAATAGTTGAAATAGAAAATTTAATTGCGAATGAGGGGTATTTTAGTCTTTACATATATTTTTAATGAAAAAAGTAACAGAATGACTACTTAGTTGATGGAACAAAATCTCAAAGACTATTTAGTTAGTTTCTCAAAATGGATATACTAATTCGTTAATTATGTTAAATTTTATAGACGAAATAGTATTTTACCCTTTTCTTATTTGATTTGTTATATTATAAAGTAAACACTTGACCAATCAATTGTTATATATCTCAATGACATAACAAAAGAAAGTATGCTCGGTAGGTTTTCTAAAAGACTTTTCATATGGGTAGTGAATGATTGAATATATCAATGTGTGGAAGTAATGTTTGGCGATGTTGAATAATTTACTCTATTCCTCAGTTTTTTTTTTAAGAAATAAAGATTTTTTTTTAACTTAAAACATAAAATATATTAGAGTAGAAAGATTAGTACAAAGATGAATACAGCAACCCAACTAAACCTAAACTCCTTAACTAGTACAATTTACTCAAAAAGAAAAACAACAACAAACCATACATGAAAGAAAGCCACAGACACAAACACGCCATGGACAAGGCGGTGCAGACACTAGAAAACCATTTTTGCTTCACTAGAGGCAATGGGTCTAGTTGAGAGATTGAACACCGAGTAAGCCAGGACAAGACTCGATCTGCCAGTAATTGATAGGTGCGGCTAGGTCCATTTTGAAAATGAAATTGTTGAAGAGTGGTCACTAGAAAAAATCTTGATATGCAGGTAGATTGAGTCAAATATCTATGTAGTAAAATTCTTGATCTTCATGTAAATTGAGTCAAATTCCTCTGTAAAAATTTACTGTTGATGAATATTCCACGCAACAAAAATCATCATATAGATGGTAGAGGAAAATCCCATTCTAAGGGTAAAGACACCATGAAAGATGTAGAGAAAACTCAAAATAAACAATATAGAAAATGAAAGATAAAGCATAAAATTAAAGGGAAGTAACAGACATGGGGTTATCACCGGTAAGAACCGGCAACAACTCTATATCTGAGTCTCAGATCTAGTGGGACGAAGAAGACATAAAAGACAGAGAAAGAGAGAAAACTCAAAATAGTTTGGTTGGATAGAAATAAAGATTTCGTTCATAAGAAAAACCATTATAACATATTAATCTCTTATTGGAAAAATGATCAATCATACAAAATTAAATAATATAAGTACATGGATCAAAAACGCTGAACACCTAACTAGTTTTGAGAATCATAAGAAAGGAAGCAAAAAAAAAATAACTTTTAGAAATCCTCTTTGCGGATCTACAAAATAATATTATTACCAAAAAATCGATACCAATTATTTTTTTTTTTCAGTTTTCACCTGTATTAATTAAAATTTTTTAGATATGTCATTTCTTGTCTCCTCTCTCAAAAAAAAAAAAAAAAAAAAAAATGCAGAATCTATACTAGATTTGAATCAGACTAACAATACACTAATAATAGATAACCTCCAAACTTATTCAAAAAGGGTAAAGAAGAAACACAAAAATAAACTCCAAACTAAATTCAAAAAGAGTAGAGAGAGAAGACAAAACCTCTCCAACTACACATAAAATTGAAAACAACAACAAAATAAAGGAAAAAAAAAAAAAAAAAAAGAGCAATAACCATGAAACTTGAAAGGTTGGGTTTAGTTGAGACTTGAGAAAGAGAGAACATATTGGAGTAGGCAAGAATTTTCCTAGAAAAAGATTGATTCCATTTATTTTTAAAAATCAATAATAAGTTTTGATTTAATGATATTGATTTTGTTTTTAAAATTGTAATATCTCAAATTTAATCTCAAGAAGTCCAATTATTAAAAAAAAATATTTGATATATTACTTTTCTTTAAAATTATATTTATTGGATTAATCGAATCAAAATTAGTGAATTTCCTCATTCATTCATATGATATTAAAAGCATATAAATTGTTTAGAAATAGTGTTAGAATTTTTTTTTTTTGAAATTATATAATGTTAGAATTTAATTTTGATAAATTTTAAATTTAATTTTCTTAATATTAAAAAAAAAAAAAACTTGAAATAATAAAGTGTTCACTCCCCAGTCCCCACAAAAAAAAATTATTCTTTGAAGAAACAAAAAGGTATTTTCATCTTCCTTTTTTTTTTTTTTTTTTTTCTTATTATTATTTATTTATTTTGGGTACAATCCCTCCTTTGTTTTTGCTAAGGATGGAATCAGAAAGCGTGTAACTTTCACGCAATTAGACACTTTGAGTTAAGGATAAGAAAACCTAAGAATATACCAAAGGTGACAATGAATTGGATTGCTTTCCAACTAGGTTGGATTCAAATAGGATTCCAAATAATAATAATAATGGTACACCTTGAAATCATAATCCAATTGAAATAGAATTTCAAAACTTTAAACATCCAATTCAAAATTTATTTTTTAAATAATTAATTATATTTAAAAATATATATCATATCAATAAAAATTAAAATTATTTCAATATAAAAAAAATAGATTATTTATGTATCAAAACAAAAAATGAAATCTTATTTGAAGAATAAGATTCTATTTATAATCTTAAAGTATATCAAACATTTGTATTCTTAATTTTTTTATTTATCCAATAGATATAAATCTAATAGGTTAACAGTAATTTAGTTTGATTTGTTCAAAATCAATAAACATAATGAGATATCTTGATTAGATGTGTTCAAAACATGATATATTTCAATAAATTGAGATTCAATTAGAATTTATATTATGGTAATATATATATTAATTAGGAAAAATAAATAATGTGGATAGAAAAATTTCTTTATAGCCTCTAAAAAAGACAAAATCTGTATATCTTATGTTTGAGTTGAAATTCCATATACCAATTAACATGAAATGAACTAAGAGTTGGTCTGCTGTCCTGAAATCAAAGTTAATTATAAAAGCTACTCAAAAATAAATAAATAAATAAAACAGTTATAAGAAAAGCTAATAACTCATCTGTCTTTCTAATAATAATTTTTGTTTTTAATATTTGGGATGGGATGCTCAATAGACCGAAATCCTCTTTTTAGTATTTATTATTAAATTAATGATAAATTTTTGTGATTTAGAATACTCGAATTTGAGATCTCTCATTTCTCATACTCTTAAAAAATATGAGAAAATCAAGCAGACCACACATAATTTTAAAGAATATTATTAGGAAAAATTGGTTTTTTAAATTATATTCTATAATTTTTTTTTCTTTTTGCTTTAAATAATTAGTGAGATTGAAATTTTGATACACTCTTTTAAAATAATTTTATTTTACCATTTGACCAAGGTACTATGTATGTACTAACTTATTTGATCTTTTTATGCGAAATAATAATAATATAAATGCTTGAATTTCTAATAAAATGTTTTAAATGATAAATTTTCTAAAAATAAAAATGGAAAAGTTAAAGATAAACATATAATAATAAGATGATAAAAAGTGTAAAAAAATACAACTATGTTGGATAATTTTCTTTTTATTATATTTTTAATGAATATTAAATTTTTAACTAGTTTGAAATATATATATATTAAATTTTTAACTTTTTTTTTATAATATATTTCCTAAAATAACTCTCAATAATATGATATGACTACTTAATTATTGAAATGACAATTCAATAGTGATGGTATCGATTATAATAGTGAAACAAAATATAAATCACATGGTGAATGGAAATTTGGATATTATCATCAAATTAAGAGAATTCTCATTTATTTTAATAATTAGTAATTTGAAATGGTTAAATATTTGAAATTTGTAATCACATTTATTTTTTTATTATTTTATATTTAAAATTTAAATTTATAATAATTTTAAATGATGAATTATTTAAATGGATTATCTAATTAAAGGAATTTTTAGGGGATCATACAAACACATATCGGCTAAATTGCATCCGTTGTCCTTGAACTTATATTTTTATTTCACCGTTGTCCCTAAATTTCAATTTGTAACAATAGAATCCTCCAACTTCAATTTAATTACAATAATTGTCTTTAAGAGAGTTTTCCAACCATTAACTTGCTGGAAATTCAATGTGGCATCCTAATCGCCAATTTTAAATTTTTTTCACTATTCTCACCGCATCCACATCATATTCCATTATCTTTGACTTAAACTATCCCACGCGCTTCACTTTCGCAATTCCCCCCCCCCCCCCCCCCCCCCCCTATACTCTCTCTTGACATATTCACGGCCGCCGCTACCTACCACCTCTGTTCATCGCCCTACCAGCCATCGTTCACTAGTAAACTTCGGCCAGACCCTCTCCTCCATCTCACCAGTTATCCGGCAATACCCATTTCACTTAACACCGATTGGGAATAACAATTTGAAGAGAGAGAAAATCTTTTGCATTACTGCCATCGCTGGAACTCGCCCTTGTCGGCTTTTTCTGGCCAATCTGACACTGGAATCGAACTCCCCAACCCCAAAAATCGTTGGATGAAGAAGACTAGCAGTTGACGTCTCCTTCTCGCAGTGGAACGGAGCTTGCCGTAGATTAGAAGAATCTAGTAACTTCCAGGCAAAACCATTTGTACTTTTGGACTCCCCGCTTCACGATCTACGCGTGGGTGTCCTCGGATTGCATTTTCGTCGCCATCTAATTTCTGGTGGCCGTCGCATTTTCATTTATGTGCCTTTTTTTTTTTCTTTTTTCTTTTTGCTTTGATTGTTGATCCATTTTGTTGATTTTCTTCAAAGATTTGGTGAAGATGAGACATAATTTGTTAACTTGAGGCTTCCTTGAACTGAATGATTTGTGTTTTTAATTTTATTAATTTTTTATGGATTTTTTAGTGATGAAAATGGTTGGATTTATGGATGGAAATGGAGAAGAGAAATAAGAGATAAATGGGGAAGAGAGAGAATGGAGAGAGACAAGAGAGTGGAATATGATGTAGATGCATTGGAAATGGTGAAAAAAATTTAAAATTGGTGATTAGGATGCCACATTGAATTTCCGACAAGTTAAAGGCTAAAAAATTCTCTCAGGAACAATTGTTGCAATCAAATTAAAATTGGAAGATTCTATCGTTGCAAATTGAATTTTAGAGACAACGATAAAATAAGAGTATAAGTTCATGGACCACAGGTGCAATTTAGCTAACACATATCTTTTATTTACAGTGATAACATATTGATTTCAAATATGCATTAATAAAGTATATTATTACTTGTAAAATATACTCCATAGTAGTGTCGTGGGCCAGGACATGGGATTTCCTCCATATCTAGGTTAACTAAGTTCCAACTCTGTTCATGTTGTATTAAGATTGGGTCAATAAGAATAACTCTATTATGAGTGCATTTAGAATTGCTGTTAAGAGTTAAAAAAACATTTTTAAAATTTTTTTGATTTAATTGATTAATTTTTATAATTTTTTTTTAAATATGTTTTTAGGAAAAGTATCAATTTATTTGCTTTAAAAAAAATAATTTTAAAAAAATATATAAAAAAATTTATGCGACCCCAAATGGGGCTATGATATTAATATTCTCGAATATCACACCACTTTTAAATTTTTCCTTATTTATAAAAGTGCTTAATCGTTCCATTCTTTTATATCTATTAATGCCTCTAAAAAACGATCATAGATTTATAGTATGGCCTTTCTTTATACTATGTATGAATAGAGTTAAAATAAAAGAGAAGAGAGGATAATGAAAAGGAAATTGGTAATTATTTTGTTTGGCCCTAATTTATTATTTTTTTATTTTTATTTTTTTTATAATAAGGGAAAGAAAATTGATGAAAATAATTCAACTTCATTCCCGTTATATGAGTTGAAATTAATTACATCTCAAATTTGAGTATAAAAAATTTCAACTCTTATAAATAGTTTATATTTTATTTATTTTATTCTTTTTACCCTTAATAATTTAATGATATTCCAAAAAAAAATCCTTATATGTATTTCACTTTAAATTGGATATTTTAAATCCTGGAAAGAGGTTTTATCAGTTAGATATTTCAAATCAATACTTTTATGTTTGAATTTTTCATTTGGGCTATTTGACTAACAAATATATTCATTGTTGCAAGCTATACTGTTTATTCACAATGCATGTTTTGATTTTTTAATCAACATATTCATTGTATCCATATTTCTCACTTCCCAAATTTATTCATTATATTTTTTTTCTAATATTAAAATTTTAATTGAATTATAAATAAAATAAACTTAACTTTCTCTTTTTAGAAAATTTAATTATATTCAAATTAATAGTGATCTCAAACTTTTACTATTCAATAATTTTTTTAAAAAATATATAATATGGCTAATAGATTTTTATTCATATTCAAAATTCACATTTTCTCTTTTTTATTTATTTTGTACACTTTTGTCTTTTTACAATTATAATTCACATCCTTTCCTTTCCACCCAAATAAAATAACACTATTTCCCCTTCTTTCCTTTTATTAATCAAATTTTAATTTGCCAAACAAAATAAATTAAAATTTTCTCCTTTTATCTCCCTTTAAAATAACTTCCCCTCCCCTCCTCGCCTTATTGCTATACATAGTGTTAAAGGGGTCGGGGCTAGACCCATTATAATAAAGCACTCGTATTCATGGTCCTATGCAGGACGAAGTCATAATTTTTTATAAAGAGGATAAAATTTCATATATTGTAAATTTATAATAATTTTAAAATAAAAATATATAAGGTGGTCAATTTATAATTAATAAGAGAGTCAAATATGCCAATCACATGTGGTCTGGTTGATTTTCTCATCTCCTTTAAGAATATAAGAAGTGAGAAGTTTCAAGTTCGAACCCCCCTCCCAAACCACAAAATCTTATCACTAATTTGCCCACCATTTCACTCATGTGGCTTCGCCACTAGTCCTATGGTTATGAGTCAAAATATTTGCAATAAACTTGTCTATTATTTAAAATCACATCACACACTGTAATTAAGGTGTAAGTTGAATAAGCCACTCTGAATTCTCTCCCCTCTCTCTAGAAATCTTAGTCCATCTTCTAGGGTTCTTTGTGAAGGGACCCCATGGTGGCTCCAGCCACCAGCGAGGATCCCCATTTTTTCTCTTTTTTGTTGTTTTCCTTCTGATTTGTAAGATGAATAAGTCGTTTTCTATCTTTTTTTGTGTTGATTTTATCTCCCAACAAGTATGGGCTATGGAGTCTCTGTTCTATCTTTGGGTGTTTAGCTCTCTGGATCGGTAGTGCTGCCGTGATAGATTCCGGCAATGTCTGGCTCTCCCTCCTCAGTCAGTATTTCAAGCTTTTATTTGTAGAGGACCGTAAGGGGGATGGGGAATATTTTGCTGGGGTTGGTCATGGAGTTCTTTGTTCTGAAGATGACTTTAATTTCAATTACTCTGAGGCGGCTTTCAAGGGAACTAGATTAGTCAGATATGGTTACTTAGATCTGAAAAATCTAGTTCCTGATTAATTTTGACTCGTTTCTAGGGATGACAATGGGGGGAGAGGGGGAATTCCCGTTCCCTGCGGGGATTTGTCCTGAACGGGACGGGGATTCTCCAAATTTTATCCCCATGGGGGTGGGGATGAGTGATATTTCTTCCCCGTTAGCGGTGATGGGGCAAGGACGAGGATTGTATTATCCACCCCGCGGGGATCCCCATCCCCATCTCCGTGGGAACTCGATATTATATTTACATAATTATTCTTAATATATATATATATATATATAAACACATGTATTATAATTTTTAATTTTATCACACACTCTTTGTAATTCTCTCACATCATGACAATTCTAAAAAAATTTATTTAAGTACTCTTATGCTTTTATGTATGTTGAATTTTTTAATATTTTATTAAATAAAATTGCAGAATATTTTTAATATATAGACTTATTTACATTTTTATTTTGTTTAGTTGATATTTTGTATGTCTGAATCTGTTAACATTTTTTAAATAAATTTATTTTTATTTTTTAGCCATTATTTATGAATTTTATAAATATAAAAAAAATATATTAGTAATACTATATATATTAATAAGTAAATATATATAAGTAATGTATAAAAAAAATTAATAAAATATATAAGTAATACTAATAATTAAAATATCTCCAATTATATTGTGAGTTTAAATCTAATTAAAGTCTAATTTTTAAATTTTTATACATTAGATTCCACAATTTAAAAGTATCTAAAATTGAATTAAGATCAGACAAAAAAAAAAAAATAAATTCAAGTGAGGAACATGGATCCTTGCGGAGATGGGGATGAAGACTAAATTGTCTCCGTTTGTAAGGCGAGGATGGGGACGAGGATGGTATTCTTGCCCCCGTCCCGGCCCGTTGTCATCCCTACCCATTTCAGTTTTAGATGGAGGGCAAGCTTAAGTTCAGAATGGTACAATCTTTCATTGATTGATTTAGACAAGCAGTCCCTGATCTCGAAGTTCTGATGTCTCCTTTAGTCACTTACGGTGGTGGCAGTAGCGGTGTTGAGGAATGCAACCTCTATAAGAGGAAGTAGGATTAGGGAGCTCTTTTGTAATTTGACAATTGTTGAAGGTCATTGGACCGGTTATTTTGATTGAAAACCCACTTTGTCAAACACTAAAATGGGTAGTGTAAGCCTAGACTTTTCAGTCATTAAGGCTTGATTTTATTGTTTCTGGACCAGTTCTATGTATATTTTTTATTGGAAATTTTATACAAATACTTAAAAAATACAAAAATACATAAAAAAAAAAAAAATACATACAAATTTTTTCTTTTACAAAAAACACCTTTTTCATTGTTTTTTTTTCTTTTTCGCTATTCTCAAGAAAGCTTGTTGTAGTTCACGCCAAAGCTTAAAGTAAGTGTTCAAAAAAGAGATACGATGATTCAAGTTGACCCTTGCTACTGCACATACAATAATAATCATTTATTTAATTGGTTCACACTTAATTAATTTTATTATAAACTATATCATTAACATTTTATGTTTTACTTTTTTTTTTATAAGATAAATTAAATATAATAAGTATACGTTTTATTCTCTTGAAATATAACATGAATATAAATATTCTCCTGATGAATTAATTTTTATTCTCTTTTTTAATTATTTTTTACATATGAATTTTGTATTCTCTTAATATATCACTATATTATTCTAAAAATAGATTTTTGGTTAGTTTAGTTGTTTAATTACTTTGTAAAATAATTTGTTCGGTGCATTAAAAATTTATAAACAAAACAATAAATTTTTGGTATAGTGACACTAAATTAATTTTAAAAGTCAAAACTAGTGCGTTATGCTTTTCAACTCTAATTAGTGTTAAAATTAAAATCCTCTGTTATATGAGGTAAGATAAAAATTGGATTAATGAACATAAATATCATAATATTATGCATGATCACCATCAACATGGTATGAAATAAAGTTGGATTTATGGTGGATGTGAAGTAAAAAATGAATTAAGAATTTAATAAATAAAAAAATACAATAAATTTAGAATCAAAACTGATATTTTCCTATATAGATAATTTGTATTATATTTTAGTATCTGCAACTATTTTAATGTATACATATTGCAAATTTAAAAAAATTCAAAAGATATATAAACTAACAGTAAATGATATACGTATACTAAAATTTGGTATATGTTAAATATATGTTTGATATTTACAACTACTTTATATATTATATATATATATATATATATATATATATATATATATATATATATATATATATATATATATATATTGCAAATTTAAAATAATAAAAAAGATAAACTCGGAGTAAATAGTATACGTATACTAAAATTTAGTATAGGTTTAGTATCTACAACTATTTTAATATATGCAGATTGTAAATTTAAAAAATTTTAAAAAATATATAAACTAACAGTAAATGGTATACATATACCAAAATTTGGTATACGTTAAATATATGTTTGTATCTGCAATTACTTTAATATATACAGATTACAAATTTGAAAAAATTTAAAAAAATAAACTCAGAATAAATAGTATATGTTTAGTATATACAATTACTTTAATATATACATATTGCAAATTTGAAAAAATTAAAAAGATAAACTAATAGTAAATGGTATACATATACTACTACTACTACTACTAATAATAATAATAATAATAATAATAATAGAATAAAAACTAATAGTAATAATAATAAAAATTACTTTTAAGTGCAAAAATCTTTATTATTTTATAATTAATATCAACTAATTAATTTTATTATTAAAAAATTACTTTTTTTAACCAATATCTTGATGACATGCTTTAAGAAAATTCATAATAAATAATAATAATAATAATAAAAAGGGACTTTTGATACATTCCCCCTAAACATATAATGGCACGATGCCAAAAAAAAATTGACACTATTTAAATTATAACACCTGTCATTGCTAGGCTAAGCCTATATTGTTGCTGGAGACCAAATCAGAATAGCAAAATGAATCCCATGGATGGAAAGGAAAGTGTTTTTGTTAAAAAGGAAGTGAATACAGCGTCTAAAAATAAAACACAGAGACCAACAATTTAAGGAAAAAAAAAAAAAAAGAGAATATAATTGTAAATAAAAATAAAAATTATGTATATGACATAATTTTCTCTTTTTTATTATTGTACTGTTTTGGACCTTGATCTCTATTAATACTAGTATTTATCTTATTTGGGCAAAAGAAAAAAACTTATTTATTACGTTCTTCATTTTTTTATTTGTAATTTTTTATTATTTCACAAAAATAAAAAATAATTAATTATATTAAATTTTAAAAATAAAATATCAAAATTACTTATAAAGTAATGGAGATGATAAAGATAAAATTAGAAAAAAAAAATAATTAATTTCTTAAAATAATAAATATTTTTTAAAAAAATTACAAATAAAAAACAATGGAAGAATTATTTTTCTTCCATGAAAAATAACGTTTAATATTGACTAATATTTATATTCAATAACTAAGTAAGTAGACAATGTCTAATTATATTTTTAAAGCAAAGAGTAAATCACACAAATAATGAAAAAGACTATAGATCCACACAGTAACTGGTTCAAAACTGAAACCTTTTTCTTTGTAACCGAAGATTCCACAAAAGAGTTACAGTGACTGTTAATTTTCATAGACGTAGAGTCATGTCTCTCCCAACAAAGCAAGCAAGCAAACAATTTTCTGCAACCATCACTCCATCTAAGTAACACCTAAAACCCACTGGCCACTCTCTCTCCCTCCTCTTGTCTCTATCCTTCACCCACCTCCTAACCATGACAATCATGTTTTTGACCTTATCTAATCTTCTTCATCTTCAAAAATTGTCTAAAACCCTATTAATATTTTAATACCCACTTTGATTTGATTTTGATTTTGATTTAATCTAAATTATTCACTAAATTAATGCTTCAGTTTCTCCACCCCGCCTCTCTTCACGAGGCCTAAGTTCTCTGCTACAAGCAAACACAAATACTGTCTTCATTCACAGTCTTCCCCAACTCAAACCCATCTCAAATTCCTTCCTTCGTCTCTTTCTCTTTTCTTCTCTACATTACCCACATAACCCATCTTCTTCTTTTTCATCAATTTCTTTACTTTCAGAGTTGCTTCCATGGCTGAGATCTCAGAAAATGAACAGCAACCTATTTATCTTCATGGGGATTTGGACTTATATATTATTCAAGCTAGAAGTTTGCCTAACATGGACATAGCTTCCACTCATATTCGCAGTTGTTTCTCTGTTTGTACTCCCCAGTCCACCACTCGCGCCAAAGCTGCTGCTACTAACACCACCGATGAGGATACCGGCGACGAGGGCGACAAAGTTCACCATCACCGTAATATAGTCACTAGTGACCCTTATGTCACTGTCGTTGTTCCTCAAGCTACTGTGGCAAGAACGCGTGTAATGAAGAACGCTAAAAACCCTAAGTGGAAACAGAGGTTTTTTATTCCTCTGGCTCATCCTGTAATTGACCTTGAATTTCATGTTAAGGATAATGATCTTTTTGGAGCGGAGGTTATAGGAACTGTGAAAATTCCGGCAAGAAAAATTGCCACCGGCGAGTTCATCGGTGCTTGGTTTCCTATAATTGGGTCCTCTGGCAAGCCACCGAAGCCGGACACTGCACTTCATCTGGAGATGAAATTTACGCCGTTTGAGAAGAATCCGTTGTACCTTCACGGCATCGCCGGTGACCCTGAACACCGAGGAGTAAGAAATACTTACTTTCCGTTGAGAAAAGGAAGTAAAGTGACAATGTATCAAGATGCTCATGTGCTTGATCACGAATTACCAGAGATTGAACTTGATGATGGGAAGGTTTTTAAGCAAGAGAAATGTTGGGAAGATATTTGCTATGCTATATCAGAGGCTCACCATTTAATTTACATTGTGGGTTGGTCTGTTTTCTATAAGATTAAGTTGGTTAGAGAACCCACCAAGCCATTGCCAAGAGGTGGGGATTTAACACTTGGTGAATTGCTCAAGTATAAGTCTGAGGAAGGAGTTAGAGTTTTGTTGCTGATTTGGGATGATAAGACCTCAGATAAGTTTGGCATTAAATCGGTGAGAATTCTGATAATTGTATTACAGTTTTGAATTTGTTTGTTTTATTATTATTATTATTATGAACTTGTAATGTAAAAAATTGATAACAAAATGATCATACTTAACTGTAAGCTCTTTTAAGTAAGATAAGACTTTCTGAATCAAATTGAATATCAGTTATAGTATGATAATGAGAGGCATTGGATTCTTGGCAATAATTTCTTATTTTGTTGAGGGTAGTAGTAGAGATAGCTTGTGATATAGTTTGTTTGTAATAGTTATAATGTGAAATGTTATTTGCTGCAGCAAGGAGTGATGCAGACACATGACGAAGAAACCCGAAAATTTTTCAAACATTCATCTGTCATTTGTGTATTGTCACCTCGCTATGCCAGCAATAAGCTTAGTTTTTTGAAACAACAGGCAAGTTTTATTTCATTACTTAACGCATTGTTGTCCTTATTACTAGTGCAATTATTTATTTACGAATAAGATGTTCACATGTGCCTTGATTATATGATTAAGACACATGGTTTGCTTTTTGAGAATGGATTTTTGTTTTGCTTCTATTTAATTTAACTGTACAATAGTTGAGACTTGGGATTAGTTTACCACTAGCAACACTTCTACTTGCCATCATATTTCCTTTTTCATTTGAAAAATCATTTGCTTTTGCTGAACAATTCACAATATTCATTTTGTGGTGTTTCTGCACAGATTGTTGGGACTGCCTTTACACACCATCAAAAATGTGTTCTTGTGGACACACAGGCTTCAGGTAATAATAGGAAGATAACTGCATTTTTAGGAGGTATTGATCTCTGTGATGGACGATATGATACTCCTGAGCACCGATTGTTTCGTGACCTTGACACTCCTGTATTCAAGGATGATTTCCATAATCCCACCTTTCCTGTAAGTGATGATCAGCAAATGATTTATTTTAGCTTCTGCAGGCTTTTGGAATGTGGTGCTTTCATCTGGATATACTTCAAGTGAATTTGGTCCTATTGCAATTAATCCATTCATGGAAATATTTCTCTTTCTTCTTCTAGTATAGAATATTAGAACTATATCTCTATGTACATTGATGTTAATTATAATTGGAATTTGTCTATTACTTACTAATGATCTTTTCTTAATCAACTGAGTGCAAGAACAAGTTTTCTTTAGTATTATTGATCTAGTGTGCTGATGTTTTAAATTAGTAATTTTCATATTCTTCACATCCAAGTACTTTTGGTGCTGTAGTGCTTGATTTTTTTTTTTTTAAACTTTTCATTGTTTTATTACTCTCTAACCTTTTTTCATCGTTGTTTTATAAGGCTGGGACCAAAGCTCCAAGACAACCATGGCATGACTTGCATTGCAGAATTGATGGGCCTGCTGTGTATGACGTTCTTATAAACTTTGAGCAGCGATGGAAGAAAGCAACAAAGTGGACAGAGTTTAGACTGAGTTTTAAAAGGGTATCACATTGGCATGATGATGCGTTGTTAAAGATAGAACGGATTTCATGGATATTAAGTCCTCCTTTTGATGTAAAGGATGGTATGACTGTAGTTCCACCAGATGATCCCATAGTACATGTTTCCAGTGAAGAAGATCCTGAAAACTGGCATGTCCAGGTCTGGTTTTTTATTTTTATTTTTTAAAAAAGTGGAAATGTTTATTTACTTACTATCTTATTACTTATATTCTCTTCCTTTTGTAGATTTTTCGGTCTATTGATAACGGATCATTAAAAGGATTTCCCAAAAAAGTTCATCAATGTCAGGCTCAGGTTTATATAATGAGTTGACAAATTTTCCCCCTTTTGCTTCTGATATAAACTAAAGTTGATGATATCTCCCAGTGGTATCTTAACTCTTGATGAAACTTTTCTATTGCAGAACCTCATCACTGCAAAAAATCAGGTGATAGAAAGGAGCATTCAAACTGCATACATCCAGGCAATCAGATCTGCTCAGCATTTCATATACATTGAAAATCAGTATTTTCTTGGATCATCATATGGATGGCCATCATATAAAAATGCAGGTTAAGATTATATTGTTTGTTATCCAAGTTGTATGTACTGTTAATTTCTTTGTTACTACTTAATTGATCACTATTGCCTTTTATCTTAGTTTGTGCTACCCACTTTAGTATCACATATTATTATGAAGAAGTCTGGTTTGTGACTGTTTTGATATATCTCTGGTCAAGGGCAAAACTTGTGGACTGAAACTTTGTATGCTCAAATAATGTGCAGGAGCTGATAATTTGATCCCAATGGAGTTGGCATTAAAGATTGCCAGTAAAATTAGGGCTAATGAGAGATTTGCAGTGTATATTGTGTTGCCAATGTGGCCTGAGGGTGATCCAAAATCTGATACAGTGCAAGAAATTCTCTATTGGCAGGTACTCTTCTCCCTGAGTGGAACAAATCAATGTGAAATATCTTTACATTTTTTGAAAACAGAAAGAATTGCATTTTCATTTTTCTTTCCCATTTATGTTCATTGTACATGATTCCTGGGAAAAGTTTTATGTGCATCATTCGCATATTGTCATAAGATGTTAGAAAATTTCTTTTGAGAAAGTGGAACAATATGCCAAATTTATATTTCTCACTTTGGAATGATCACATTTTGCAGAGCCAGACAATGCAAATGATGTACGATATAGTAGCAAAGGAAATTAAATCAATGCAACTTGTAGATTCGCATCCTCAAGATTACCTCAATTTCTTTTGCCTTGGTAAACGGGAAGAAAATCCACAGCCGATATCAAGGAATAATGGTGAAGTGGTAATTGTTTGACATAGTAATTCTTTTGTGCTTTCTGAAGTTTCTGTTGTTATTTATACTATATCCTGTTGTGCTACTGGGTATGGATAAAATAGTTGGCCTTACATTGCAATAACTTGATAATTCCATGGTTTCTACTTCAGCTATGACTAGATTCCATGTGCCAAATTTTTTTTTTTTTTTTTGTTAAAAAAGGTGGCTTCATTCGTGGTCCATCATTTGTCTTTTAGCTTCTAAACCTATCCTGTGGTGTGATAGTGCACATAGGCCTCAAGCCGCAATTAACCTGCTACAGTGCAACCTGCAATGGACAGGAATAATCCCCTGAATAGGAAAGAACCTGGATTGGGATGTCATAGACCCTCAAATTTTTAGGATCGGGGTAGGTGCCATGAGGGCTGTTAAGAATATAATATGAGAAAAAAGTCTCACATTGATTAAATACAAATATATTAAGTGATTAATATAGAAATGGACTCTCCAACTTTAATAGTTGACATTTAAGGTTGGTTCTCCCAAATCTATATTAAAAACTTAATATGGTATCAGAGTTTAATCGATCTTTGCACCACCTCTTGTTCTATCATAATTCGGATTGAAATTTCAATTTCCGGTATGTTCCGGGTTTAGTTTGATTTCTATTTTTGCTCCGTGGTGAGCTTTCAATTGTATCAACTCAATCCATATCATAAATTTGTAAGTATCAACTGGGTTTAATAAAAAATTGTCTTCGCCTAGCTGAGGGGGGTTGTTAAGAATATAATATGAGAAAAAAGTCTCACATTGATTAAATACAAATATATTAAATGATTAATATAGAAATGGGTTCCTCAACTTTAATAGCTGGCTTTTATTAAGGTTGGTTTTCTCAAATCTATATTAAAAACTTAACAAGGGCAAATGGCCATTAACAGGATTTTCTTAATTATCCTCCAGTTGTTAGGATTGGGGAAGGTGCCATTAGGCAATACGGTAGCAGGATTTTCTTAATTTTTTTTTATGTAGATTTACAAGGCAATGCCCCTTTCATGTTTTTGCTTGTATTCTGATGGGCCTTTCTCATTTTTCTGTGCAATTGTTTCAATGGCCCGATTATTTAATTCTCTAAAAATGGAAGGGTGGATGTTCTATATTTCTAATTCCCGATTCTTCGAGGTGCAGGCACCATTCATTCATCTTTTTACAATTTGTAACTTTTTCTTTGCATATAGCTTTGATGACCTAGTGTGATTTTCAGTTTAACGTCTTGCTCTCTAATGCTTTATGGTAGATATTTCATCTTTCCTTTTGATGTTGTAGATACTTTTCTACAAAGATACTTTCTATGTAGCAGCAGAGAGGCTATTTCTTTAAAACATTGCTTCAATTTACTATCTGCAAGAAAGTCATCAAAATTTTCACATTTACAATTTTTCTTTCAGGTCTCCGAATCTCATAAATTTCAGCGATTCATGATTTATGTCCATGCAAAGGGAATGATCGTGGATGATGAGTATGTCATTGTTGGATCTGCCAATATTAACCAGAGATCCATGGCTGGTTCAAAAGACACTGAGATAGCTATGGGTGCATATCAACCCCATTACACATGGGGTGCAAAGAAGAAACATCCATGTGGGAAGGTTGGTTCTGACATTTTTCCTTTGTTATAATGAACTTCTATTTTTTGAGCCTCTTTTAAAGCTGGTAAGTGAGGAAGTTGTCAGCATAATCAATACATTTTGCAGATATATGGATATAGAATGTCGCTGTGGGCTGAGCATCTTGGTGAGGTGCGAGGATTGTTCAGGGAGCCTGGGAGTTTGGAATGTGTGAAGACAGTAAATAACATTACTGAAGAAAACTGGAAGAGATTCACGGATCCCAATTTCAAACTATTGCAGGGCCATCTTCTCAGGTATCCTCTGCAGGTAGATCCTGATGGGAAGGTAGGCCCCCTACCTGAATATGAGAATTTCCCAGATGTTGGTGGAAAGATAATTGGAGCTCATTCCCTCAGACTTCCTGATATTTTAACAACATAATCTCCACCGACTTGTGTTCATATATAACCGATGGAGGAAATGTATGGTATGCCCCTGGGTTTCATAGTTCTGCGTATTTGGATAGCTGTGCTTAATTTGATGGTTTTATTTTTTCAATTTCAAAGTCCAATTTGAGCTTGTAATTTTGTGATATGTCCAGTTGTGCAATAGGGTTGGCTTGTGAATGATTTTCAGATTTGTCTCTTACACAATTACTGATTGTGATTTGTACATATTTGGTCTCATTTGCTTTGTAGCTGTTACTATAACAGGCAAACTTGCAGTAAAATGGACTTGATTGATGGTCAATTGTTGGCAGCCAACGGTTACCTATTTGCTGCTCAGCAGTTAAAAATTACTATTGGAGGGACATTTATCATTTTTCCATATATAAAATTACAAATTATATATCATTTTTAAAAAATAATTAATTATGTCTGTAATTAAACTATAAGCCCTTGTTTGGATCCAAAAATATATTATTTAGTCTCTTAACTTTCAAAATATCAACTATTTCAAACATCTTTATTTTCTTTCTGTGGTTGAATTAACATAAAATGACAGATAAAACTATCTCATGCTTAGACACTCATCTCTTCTCTTTCTTCCTAATGTAAAATTTCAGTATTTTTTTTTTTTATTTTCTGTTTTTTAAAAACAAAAATAAAATTTTAAAAATTAGAATTTGTTATTTTTTTATTTGTTATTTTCTGTTTTTAAAATATTTTTAAATAAATATAAAATAAATAAAAAATAATAATTTTTTAAAAATTTAAAAAAAAAATAAAAAATAAATAATCGCAGTGATATTATACGATTCTTAATTTTCTTTTTTTTCAGTTTTAGGATCTCAAATCTTTCTCAGAATCCTATTTAATTAATTTATTAACACAATCTTTTAAACAATTGAATACATTAACTATCCATTACAATAATTCCCCATTATGATAAAAGAAACTACTTAATAAAGAAACTGAATGAAAATAAACCAACCTAACCTTCTTTTCTTTAGGACTATGTTGATGTTGAAAGAAGTGTTTATAACGATTAATCCATCCCAAAAGATCATTAGAACCATCGTAACAAAGAAAAATCCAATTTATCCTTTTCCACATTTTCTTCCCCTGCTTGTTGGTCTTTTTGGCACTGATTACTACTGGTTGTCATGGAATGGTGTCCGTCCTTTCAATCTAGAGGCTACCAAATCACTAACAAGACCCTTAAATTTTGCCCACAATTCCTCATGTCTAGTCTCAAAAACAATTCTGTTTCACCCTTTCTTTTAAATCCCTTTGCCTTTCTTTCTGATACACAAACACGAAGGCTTGAAACTACTCTGTAAATTCCCCATAACTATTGTCTCTGGTACCAAATATTATGATCCCAAATTTGAATTTAGTAATGGTCTATTTGATTGAACAAAAAAAAATTATCAGGGTTCTTCTTTAAGAGAGAACTCTTCCACTCAAACTTGTTAAATTTTTATTTAATTAACTCATTAACACACAACCACTATAATAACGAAACTTAGTTAATAACTATTCACTATTAAAAAAAAATTGATGGGAAAAATAGAAGAATAAGACTAGCTGAAAATATTTTAAATTGTTTAAACATTTTAAGTTGTTTTGGTAATATTTATGTTAAAAATTTCAATTAAATTAAAAATCATTTAAAATGATAAATTAAAATTTTTAACTTAAAATTTACACTGAATAAAATAAGTGATTTAATTTTTAAATTGTAAATATATTTAAAAATTTAATCACTTATTTTATAACACTTAATTTTTAATTTTATCAAATAACATTTTAAATTTATAATGGAGAGAGAATAGAGTAAAGACATTATTGATATTTTCTATGAATATAACAATAAAAGTTACTAAGTTTAAATGGAGTGACAAAATAATATAACAGAATAAAATTTTACAAACCTAATAATAAAATTTCTAAATTTGGAGGAAGGGATAAAATTATGGTTGTCAGAACCAGGAACCAAATGTCTGTCCGGTTTGGTTATGACCTCTTACTCGATTAGGAGGAAAATTGAAAAAAATCTGGCGGTCTGGTCGGATAATCGGTGACTTGGCCGGCCCAGACCGGGTTTTCTGAGAGTGCAATTTTTTTTTTTGCTTTTTTTTTCCTGTGATTAGATTAAATAAAAAAAAAATTTGGACTAAACTAAAAAATTTTGTGATTGGATTAAATAAAAAATAGTCTGACATTCATTTATACAAGTTGTGCGCTCATATGTTGAACCTAAGTTCAACACCGTGGATTTGCCCCCTGCGTGAAAAAGAGTATTCTTGGCTACTTTTTTAGCATTTAAAGGACGAGTCTTTAAAAATATACCTCATTCTAACTTTACATTTTTTCAATGTGAGATAACTCATTTTTCTCGCTTACTTTTTTTAGTATAGAGTTTACTTTGAGTTTCAAATTATTATTCATCAATTCACTATTTTGAATATATGAATATTCAAATTCATATTTTTTATGTAGAAAAATACAAATCCGAGTAGTAAAACCCATCCGAATTTGGGTGTCAAAATGATCACTTAATAAGATAATTTACCATAATTTCTTTTAAGTAATAGTCTCAAATTCATATTTCTTATAAGTAATATCCTTTAATTGCTCTAATAACGTTCATTAATTTTAATTATATATATATTATATTTTTTTAACATATAAATAATAAATATATGATATTATTTAAAAATTTTAAATCAATTTAGTTGAACCTCTGATTCATTCTGTCTTCACTAATTTTAAGATGGGATCGAATTTAAAAACATTGCATAAAATAATATTAGAGAATAAATTTTAAAAATCAAACAATGTATTTAATAAAATGAAATAAGAGATTGAATAGTGTATTAATTAGAGTCTATAAAACCCAAAAAAAAAAATCAAAAGAGACTAACAAGTCCCTTTTTCACAATACGTGATCTCCAGCCTCTCCTCCTACGCAAAAACCCCTAAAGCTTCGCCTCTCAGATTTCTCCTGTTAACGTTCAAAATGGTGACTTTCTCTTTCTTTTTTTCTCTATGTTATGTTAATTTTAATGGGTTATTGCTCTTTGCAATTTTGATTTAGAAATTTGGGGATCTAATTAATGGCGTTTTGATTGTTTCGCAGGCGGATTCTCCGGGCAAAAGGTAAGACCTTGAAACTCGGATTCGATTCTCTATTATTGAAGCGCAATCTTATTAGATTGCGCCCTGTTCTTTGAGCATTCTCGATACATGATCAATTAGGGTTTCTGGGATTACCAAACAATTGGTGTTTTTTATTAAGGGTAGCTTTTAGGTTATTTTCTGTTTCTCCACCATTGTTAGAGCTTGAAAATGATGGGAACAACAAATATTGGAGAGTTCTACAATGGCGGTTTGAGTAAATTGCTTTTGTTTGTGAAAATCTTGATATCTTGATTTTAGAGCCTAACACATTTTAGTTTTTAACTTAAATTTATGTCCTTTATGTGAATATATCAGGAATTCGCAGTCACTTTCCCCTTGGAGGGAACAGTCCAGGTCAAGATCTCGTTCCAGGTCAAGGTCCAGATCTAGGTCTTTGTCCCGACCAAGGCATAGATCACGATCCCGAAGTCGTGGAAGGTATTGTAACTGTAACATTCTATTCATGTTTTTGTTTTGTGCTAGTGGGATGTCTTGTATCCATATTAGTATTTCTGCTGTATTCAACATTTTATTTATGGGTTTTTTACATGGATGGTGGTGCTTCTCTTCAGATCAAGTTCCAGAGGCCGTGGCAGGTTAGTTGCATGCATAATTTTTGCAATTCTTAGATTCTCACTACTTGTAACAATGGCATATGCTGTCGTATTTTTTTGGTTGATTCATGTGCTTTTATTCTTGTTTTTTGTTTGGCTGATTTTTCTTCAACTCTTTGCTCTTTGGAAATTATATGGCAGGAGTGATGCTGTAAATCCTGGAAATACTCTATATGTGACTGGTCTGTCAACAAGGGTCACAGAAAGGGACCTTGAAGAACATTTCTCCAAGGAGGGAAAAGTTGGGTTTCTCTAACTTGCTTAAAAAAATGGATGGATGGCAGTTCATTCATAATTATTCTTCTTTAGCATTTATTATCTGGTTTGTATCAATAACAAGTTATTTTTTTGGGTCAGGTTGCCTCATGTTTTCTTGTTGTGGAGCCCCGTACACGCATTTCTCGTGGTTTTGCTTTTGTTACAATGGACAATCCTGATGATGCCAACCGTTGTGTCAAGTATCTCAATCAATCAGTTTTAGAGGGCCGATATATAACGGTGGAGAAGGTAATGTGATAGCGTCCTTGGTGTTAAACACAAGTCAGTTTTGATTGGATCTTTCTTCTTAACTTGAAGGTTTTCTGGTTATATTCAGAAGACATTGCGTCAGCTATGTTGGCAGCAATCAAAGATGATCAGTTCATCCGTGTCAATTGTCAACTTAAGTGAAACAGCTTGATCAATGGCCAGCTTAAACAACTTTCAAATGCTTGTGATCAACTAAATATAGCAACTTTATTGTTCAACATCTATACAACCTCAGCATCCAATTTCAACTCTCAACTAATCAACGGAAATTACCAACAGCATTCAATTTCAACTCTCAACTAATCAACGGACATTACCAACAACTTTAATCAGGCTTATGGTATTCTATAATACCTGGCACTTAGTTAATGCACACTGGTCATGTGTGCCTAGTTTTCTTTGGTAGCTTGTTTACCTCCTCCCTTGGACATTTCCTAGTGCAGTTATCACTTAATATATTTTGTGTTTATATTTATGAGCGTGTGTAAATGCTTGACTATGAATTTGTACGTTTCATGCACAAGTAGAATTACTAGCTTGCTTTGTTCAGGTTAAATTTTTTATCATTGTAATTTGGAGAATTAATGTGATTTATTTTTCTCAGTCACGGAGGAAACGGCCAAGAACTCCAACACCTGGACACTATCTTGGACTGAAAAGTAATAGAGATTATGGTAAGTTTGAATTCTCCATGTTTCATAAAAGGAAACTTCTCAGTCTATAAATTAAATGAACATTCTAACTTTGAACTTTTATTTTTCTCTTGAATTTGGGAAGGCTATCGTGGTGATCGCGGTGATCGTGGTAGATATCGTGAGCGTGGCCGTGATGATTATCGAAGGTCTCCAAGGCGCTCTCCTTATCGTGGGGGTCGTGATTATTCTCCCAGGCACTCTCCCTATGGTGGAAGATCAAGGAGGGATAGGTCTAGATCACCCTATTCTCCTCCTCCTTATCATGGCCCTAGGTGAAGGCTGTTCAGTCATATTCCATATGGGGAAATTGTGGGGACGTAGTGATGTAATGCATTCAGACTGGAGCAGATGATTTTGTTTGTTTGTAACGCCAGAAATGACTAATAGTTTGTGTTCCTTGAGGATGTGTAGTGTGTTGCTGATCAAATTTGTGGTTTAACAGTTGTTTATGAAATAGTATGATGTGTTTCGGGTGGATTGATTATGTGTTTTTTCCTTGCATGCTTGATTCGACCATGAAAAGTTTAGGCACTGGTATGTCTACTATATTTTGACTTATTTAAATCGTTGTACTTGCATCTTCTATTTAGAAAAAGTTAAGACTGGTGGATGATTAGCTAATTGAACATTTGTCTTTTGATAGCTTTTTATCCTGCAACTGAGGTTTGAATGCATGATATGTATTTTGTTTGGTGTTTCAAAATTAATACTGGTAGCCTTTATAATCTATATACTAGTATACTAAGGTCAGAACTGAGAGAATAAGGAATTGTACAGGTGTTTCAACTAATATACCAAGGCTGGAACTGAGGGAGTAAGGTATTTTGTACAGGTGTTTAAATTCTCTAACCAGTATCTTAGGCCTCTCGATTTCCTTTTTTTTTTTTTTCAAAAATAAAAATAAAATTTTTAAAATTAGAATTTTTTATTTTCTGTTTTTTTTTAAATATTTATGGATAAACATGAAAAAAATAAAAAATAATAATTTTTTAAAAATATTTTCTAATGTTATTTTTTTAAATAAAAAAAAAATCGCAGCGATACCAAATGTCTTTTTAATTTTTAATTTTATAAGAATTTTGGAGATTTTTCTTTTTAACGAGAAATGTATATTAGGAGCACTCTAAAAATCTCTTTTTCTTTCTCTGGGACTCCTTGCTAAAACTAGTGGTTACTATTCTTTGTATGTTACTTAGGATGGCAATGGGATGGGAATCATCCTTGTTTCCATTCCCGTCTTAGCGGAAAATTCTCATTCTCGTTCTCGCCTTATATATAAAATTATTTAGTTTCTATCCTTATTTTTTAGATGATCTCCATCCCTACGGGGGCTTTCATTCCCCACTCGAAAATTGAAATATTTGTTTTGTTCTTTCAATTTTATATGTTTTTAAATAGTGAAATTTAATATATAAAAATTTTAAATTTTAAAATTTAATTAGGTTTAAATTGATTTTAATATCTTTAATTTAAAACTTATTAATATACATATATAATTGGAGGTATTTTGACTATTACTATTACTTATATATTTTATTTTTTATATATTACTTATTAATATATATAGAGTATTACTTATATATTTTTTATATTTATAAAATTCATAAATAATAACTGAAAAATAAAAATATTTATGTAGAAAATATTAATAGATTTAAACACAAAATATGAGGATATGAATAGAGATGACAAAACCCGATCCACCCCGATGGAAAATTCGCCTCCGCCCTGAACCCGACGGGGAATTTCCGTCCTGTCTATGGTAATGGGGCGGGGATGAGATTGAGTCTCCCCGCCCCGCCCCGCCCCGTCTCGATTTCATAAAATTAATATATATGAATTTTTTATTATAATTTCATATATATATATAAATTATTAGTTTTCTTTAAAATTATACTATTAAGTATTTAATTATATTATTGTTATTTAAATATTAATTAATAATATATAAAACTTAACATAAATATGTATAATATTTTTGTCAAAATATATAAATTATAAAGTTTTAACATTAATAAAATTATAAAAAAATAAATGGGAATCCCCGCCCCGAACCCGATTTACCCCGCCCCGCCTTTATCCCGACTGTTCATGGGGCGGGGACGGGAATCTCAAAACCTGCCCCGCTCCGCCCCATTGCCATTCCTAGATGTGAATCAATCGAATTTAAAATTATTCAGAGTTGTCATAATGTGAGAATTATAAAGAGTGAGTGATAAAATTAGAAATCTTAATACATATGTTTATATATATATAAGGATAATTAATTAATATACTTTTTATATTAAGAATAATTATGTAAATATAATATCGGGTTCTCACGAAAGCGAGACGAGAATTCCAGTGGGATAGAAAATACACTTTCCATCCTTGCTAACGAGAAAGAAATATCTCATCTCATCTCCCATGGTGATAAAAATCAAAAAAATTTCATCTCGTTCAAGGTAAATTTCTGTGTGAAACGAAAATTCTCCGCCCCATTGCCATCTCTATACGTGAGAAGTATAAGGTTTTCAAAATTTTTATTAATTATAAATATTTTATAATATAATAAACTAGAGATTAAAATTTAATTAATATAAATGTCAAATGTGTCTCATGATGTCAGAGTTATTAAAAAAAATGTAATTGAAATTTAAATTTTATTTATTAAATTACGATATAGAATTGTGCAAGTTAAATAAAAGTTACATTAAAATTTTAATAATTTATTTATTTATTAGAAATTTTTAAATATTAATTATATATATTAAATTTTAAATATCATTAATTTTTTTAACATTAATTTTATCGAAAAAATTTAAATCTTCGCATAAACCTCTAAAGTAGTCTATCATTGGCATTATACCACAAAACTAAGGTTCCGTTTGTTTTGCGGAAAATAACTTATATTTAGAGAATATTTTTTAAGAAAAATATTTTTAAAAAAAATATTTTTCCAAGAACTAATTTTCTGTTATTTGATTATAATATTAAAAATTATTTAAAAAATATTAAAAATTTCAATTTATAAGATTATAAACATATTTAAATTTTTAATAATTTCATAATTTTAAAATTTTATTGTTAAGTATGAGAAAAAATACATAAAAATGATAAATTTGATACTAACCGGCAGTCAATAGTGGTTGGCGTCGGCTGACTTTGGTCATTAATAGTTATCGATATTTAATATCGGTGATCGGCGGATTAATAAATTTATATTTACATTTTTTTTTTATATTATAATGAATTTATCAAAATTCAAAAAAAAAAAAAATAACTTCTCGTTTTGAGAAAAGAGAATCATTTTCTTTAAAAATAACTTAGTTTTCCAATGATTTCCCGTTTTGAACATAGGCTAACATACCACTTAAATTTCATTAGATAATATTTACTAAACGAAAACATTAAGTAATAAACAATATTTATTTACATTATTTGGCAAAAAAAAAAAAAAAAAAACAATATTTATTTACATTATATATAAAATAAAATGTTATTAATTACTTTTTTTAGAAGATAATATTTGATTTCGACCACAGAAGAAACTATATAAAACGACAATCAAAATCTCCATTTCCTTTCTCAGGACCTTGAAAGAGCAGACAGTAATGTCTCTTCCTTCTCTGCTAAACCCACAAACTCCCAAAATACTTTCCCCTCTCTATCTTTCTCCATTTCCCAAACTTTCATCAATCCAAACCCTAAAATACCCATCAAAATTCTACTCTCTTTCCCCTTCTCTTCAATCCTCCTCTTTCCCTCTCCAAAACGACGACGTTGTTGAAGACGACCATGCCATTGGCGACTGTCTCGTCTTTGAAGAAGGTGTTTTTGAAGACCCATATCTTCAAACTAACTTCAATGGCTTTCTTGATACAGATTTTGATTCAAACAATTCTAAGATGAAGAAGCCCAAACCCAATAGCCATAGCAAGAAGCTGAAAAAGAATGAAGTAGAAGTTGAAACAGAGAGTTTGGTTCCTGATAAATGGAGACAAGTGCAGGCGGAGATTAATATTACTAAGAAACAGAGGCGAAAGATTGCTCAAGAAATGGAATTTAATAGCCGAGTTGAAAAGAAGAAGAAAGGGTTGCTTCCTATAAGGAGTATTAATTTGGAGGAGTATAAAGCATATAGAGAAGCTAAATTGGCTCAATTGAACCCACTTGTTCTTGATAATCCTTCGAATTTTACTGTAAAGGAGGAAGAAGATGTAGAGGAAGAAAAGAAGGTTGAAATGAGTGATACTACTACTAGTAGTAGTAAGCGAGTGGCGCCTAAGAATCCAAGATGGGCAGTTTATGGGAAAGGTTTTGATGATGTTACTGAGTTCTTTAACAGTGGGAATTATGAGCCTGGTGTTAAGAAATCTGAAGGTATTATTGCTTTTTCCTTCAGTTTTTGTAGGGTTTCAATCTTTGATATGAATAATGAATTGTGCTTGTTGTCTTATGTCTATTGTTTGAATAAACAGGCTCTCGCAAGTTGTTCACTAAAGAGGAAAAAGCTTTGTTAAATAAGAAGATACCTGATCTAGCAGCTGCTACCTCTGTGAGTTCACCATTTGCTAGAATCAATGCTTGTTGAAATTTGTTTCATTTTTTGATGGTTCGTATTATCTATTGCTTTGATTTTCCAACTACTTTTAATCTATTTTCCTATTTGGGGAATGGATTAGTAGTTAATTATAGCTCACACTGCATGTGCTCTTCCTCACTATTACATGCCCTGCCCAGCATAAATTAGTTTTTGGTAGAATTATCGTTTTCTAAAATATGCTATAGATGATATTAAATCTTTAATTATTTTATGACTTCAGTGATTTTCTTGGCAGAGCAAATGGCTACCTCTGCAAACACTTGCTGCATCAGGAGAATTCTACCTTGTGGATGCTTTGTTGAAACATAATGTTGATATCAATGCTGTGAATGTGGTACATAGAATGTCACTTTTCTGACTAATGGAGTTCTACCATCATTTGTTTTGCCTTTGGTTATGTAAAAAATGCTTGGATTAGAGTTTCATGTTTGCTCTTGTTTTGAGCTTTGCATGATCTTGTTCTGTTCAGGATGGTTTGACTGCACTTCACAAAGCAATAATTTGCAAAAAGCAAGCCATTACCGGCTATCTTTTGAGAGAATCAGCAAATCCTTTTGTTCGAGATTCAGTGAGTTCAGACTCTTTACTATTTTTAAATTTTAAGTCTATTTATTATCAGGTAAAACTATGTGTTTGTTTTATGTTCTGATCTGACCATTTAAATCTATTCTCGTGATTTGTTACCATCTTTATCTGCATCTAGGTGCCTGACTTAAAATTCGGAAGTGTCCGTATGTCATCTTGTTTTATGTTATTTTTATACTACCTCCGACCCAAAATGTTTGACACCCTTTTCTTTTTTTTGGATGTCCCAAAAAGATTGTCCCCTTTCCATTACTAGTATTATTTTTTACTTGATTTTTTTTTACCCCTTATTAATACTTATCTTGATTTAAAAGAGTTTGTGGTAAAATGTGAAATTAATTATGATTTTTATATTTTCAAAACAAATACTATTACTCCATTAAATTTAAAATAGAGTTCCAATACAAAAATTAATTTAAAATTTCTGTTTTAGCTCCATTTTATTTGTAATTTGACACCAAAATTTTAATGAGATTAGGCTACTTTAACAGTTCTGAATATTCAAAGTTTGAATTTGTTTTAGGGAAAATTCTTTAAGATGCATTTAATATCTCAAAAAAATCAAAATTAAGTGTGTTTATTATGCTATTGAGGGTGTAAAAGGAAAAATATCATTTTATTTGTTGTATTCTTAATCTTTGTGCAAAAAAGAAGAGAGCCAAACATTTTGGGACGGAGGCAGTAGTTTGTTAATGAGGCTTGTTTGTCAAATCTGCCTTTGAAACAAATACTGCTTTATTAGCTATTATCATGGCAATCGAATTATCTATTATCTTTTCTTTAAGTTGGGGCACATTGTCAATTTCCTTTTCACCTTAATTGTGGATAATTCTATCAGTTTAGGTGGTGCGTCTTTTCTGTGATATGATTTACTTAATTTTGGCTACTGATTGAGAGTAGTATTTGTACCCTGTCCTCTGAACTGTATTGCAGCATTGCTGGTGATGTCTAACAACAATGTTGATTATAAACTTTTGTGGCCTTGATATTCACATTAATATCGTTCATTTAATTTATGAGTTCGATTCTATTAAATATTGATTTACCTTTCTTTCCTTGCTGACAACAGGATGGGGCTACCTTGATGCATTACGCTGTCCAAACAGCATCTATTCCTGCTATTAAACTTCTTCTGTTATATAATGTTGATATTAATCTTCAAGACAATGTATGGTTGATTCTAACATACCTTTTCTTTGCACTTTCTCTCTCAATTTTGATGTTTCATCAGTCAACAACTCAACACACTTATTTCACCCTTTAGGATGGATGGACACCATTACATGTTGCTGTTCAAGCCCAGAGAACTGATATAGTAAAACTTTTATTAATTAAAGGAGCTGATAGGACATTCAAAAACCAGGTAAACATCTACTGATTCCTGTGGATCCCCTTGGGCAGGGGCTTGTTTTAACTGTATTCAATAGCATTTTTTCTCTGCATCTCTGTTTTATAAATTGGCTCTGATGCCTAAATGCTACTTATATGTGGTTTCAGTCTTCATTTGTCTTAAAGTCACCATAATCACTAGCCCAATGCATGGGCTGTAGTTCTCCCATAATATATGCTTAATGCTTTTCAAGTTTTCAAACCAGTGCCTTCCTCTTCATCTCTTTTAAACACGCTCCTGATTGATAGAGATGATAGCCACTATTGGGCTGTGTAATGTGCTGAACTTGATTCCTTTCAGTCTCAAGCCACAGAAACCTTTGAAGAAGCAAAAAGGTCACTATGAATTGGTCGAACTGTTTATGTGATTGTTCATACAAATGCCGTATAGTTCATTAGCAGAACAGATATTTTTAGTACTTTTGGTGCTTCGCAGGATAGAAGGGCAATTTTTTTTTATTACTGCATGATATTTTTCTGTTTCTGGAATTCATTCTCCTGTAGCTTAACCCCACCGTCTTTCACGACGTTCTATTTTGCATGTTTATAATGTGTGATTGAGTCTTTTTTTTTGTTTTTTTGACCTAGGATGGTTTAACCCCACTTGATCTTTGCCTCTATTCTGGTCGAGACATGAGAACTTATGAACTTATCAAGCTGTTGAAGCAATTCCCCCAGAAACCAACTACTTTGACAGCGCCACGGTAGATTTTGCCATCATTTGGATTTGCAGGATCATCAGCTCAATTGAAGACTGTGAAAGTCTAACTTTGATCTGGCCATTGAAAAACATGAATGTGGTTAAAGAAAGCAAATAGAATGAAAAATGAAGAGTGATCCAAATGGCCAGGTTTAGGGTGTAATTTTGTAATTATGATATGAAATCATTTGTTTATGGTCAATATCTTATGCATGCATTTGGCATAAATCCTTTTATTTGTTTTTCTTATTCCTATAAATAATATATATCATCTTACTAAAACTCTATTTGTTTTGGTAAATTTGGTTCTATTGGAGTTCAGAACTCAATGTTTCGAGTTACTGAAAACAATTCTAGTAGATAAATTAGACGAATTTTATAATATGCAAGGGGATTGATAAGTCAAATTCATTCATATGAGTAAAAGTAGTGATTGCACGTTTAGTTAAGGTAAGTGCGGTTGATCTTAAGGATAGTTTTTAAATTTAAAGAATTTTATTTTGAATTTATTTTAAAATAAAACTAAATAGAATGTATTAGTTGTATTTTCAGAATTATATTTAAAAATTATCATATGATAATAAATATAAATTTTTTAAACATAAAAGATTAGATTTTGTTTAACCAAACAAAAAAAATTGAATTTAATGTCAAAAATTGCATTTTCAATGTTAATTTTATAGTGAAACAAATGTAAAACTCTGGTAATAATGTAATTTTATTTAACTTGAGAATAGATTGAAATTCAAGTCTTTGAGTTATCAAACCATGAAATAGCAAAAAAAAACATACTGCAAGATACGTGAAAATCACAAAAAATGAATTAGATTTTTTTTTTTTTTAAATTTTCTAAATAAATTAAAATTGGATTTATTGTGAACTTGAAGTCAGTGACCCTTACCTGTTGACTATATTGATCAAGATATTTTGGTCTTAAATTTTTAAATTTTTTTTAAAAAATTAATTGTTATTTCAAAAAAAAATTTAATTGTCTGTTTTCGTTTGTGGCCTAAAATTTAACATTTAGATTTTCTTTTACTTTTATAAAAAGTAAAATGTCACCAAATCAAACAGCTATTAGTTTGGATTTGATCGCCCTGTTTATCATTTTTCAAAAAATAAGGAATATATATATATATTTTTTTATAAGGACTACTTTTTTTGGCCTTTTATATAGTCAGAAAATAAGAAATTTAATTTAAACTCTTAAATCTTTCTCTTGTTTTTTTTTAGGGAATTTATAAGAGAAATATGAAATTAAAATTTTCTCTAGAAATATGAAATTAGAATTTTCTCTAAAATTAGATATTATGAGTTTCAAATCTCAATTAAAATTTAATTATTAATAATAGAAAAATATATCTTTCGGAATAATCACATTTAATTTTTCTGAACAAAATATATCACATCAATTAAGAATGAAACGTTTTGTACATAAATGATTATTAAGAATTAATTATAAAAATATTTTTTTATTAAACAAATTTGATTTAAATTCTTATTTATAAAATAATAATATTTTCATATTAAATATTTTTTTTTATATCATATTAGTATTTGTTTGACATTCATTATCATTGATATATTATAAAGTGATCAGTAATATAATAAATTTTTTTTTTTGTAAGGGAGGTCAAATTTTTTATACCATAAATTATATCAAAATAATATATATATATATAATTAAATCAATTTATATATTATTTGAAATTTTTTTTACTATCAAATACAAAATATAATCAAAATTTAATAATTTTACATAAATTTTTTTTTGACATTTTGGGAGCTCCATAACCCCTCCCTCCACCATTGAAAGTGGCATTGTACGGTATAGATTCCATTATGCCAAAGAAATACAATGAATAACTTTCCCATGTGTTAAAAAAGAAATACAATGATTCTGAATTAGCTGACTCAGTTGAAGTTCGTAAGGAAAAGAAAAACATAAATCATAGAATGAAACCAATTTTTTTTTTTTTTTTTTTAACAATAAGTCAAATTTATAAACAAAAATAATATATATATATATATATATATATAGTAATTAACAAGAAAAAACCTTATCCAATTTGTCAAATTAAACTAAATGTCAATTAATTACTGAAATAATGTGACAAAACACACATAGGATATTACACTAATCAAGCAAAAAGAAACAAAAGAGGATAAACAAAGAATATTTCTTTTTTAATCTTATTAATAAGTTAATTCCCTAATTCGATACAAGTTAAGCACATGTCCTTGTTTTATCATATTCCAAATTTCCAACAATACGTGAGTTTGGCATCGATCAGGTACAGTGTTTGATTTGTATTATAAAAAACTTTTTTATTGTCTAATTTTCTTATATCGTACTTTAAATAATTTATTTAGACGACCAATTAAGTTGGACTTTCTGAATTGAATTTAAATTTAATTTATTAAAATATTCTTAATTAAAAACTAAAGAAAAACAATTACAATTATATATGTAAATTACTCCCTCCATTCCAATTTAATTGACGTTTTTTGAAGATTTTTTTTAAAAAAATATTTATTGTTTTAAGAAACCAATAAAACATTAATGACATTTTTTTTTCAATTTTATCTCTATTCATTATGAGTGTAAGTATTAATAAAATAAAATAAAGATTAAAATATAATGGGTATTTTAGTTATATTAAGTTATCTTTCATTATAATTAAGTCTATTTAATAAGTTTTTTAATATTTGTGCAAAAATTTAAAACGACTATTATTTTGAAATGGAGGAAATAATTATAAGAGTATTATGATCTTTTACAGTGGATATTTCTTAGAAAAAACAATACATATCAAATAAAAAAATTAAACAATACATATCAAAAAAAAAAATTTACTTCCCAAAAAGTTACTCCCTATATTTCAAAGTAATTAATGTTTAAGGTAATATAACAAGATTTAAAGATTGTAAAAATAAATAATTATATATGACTAAATTATCCTTATAATAATGAATAAGGGTAAGATTAAAAAAAATATCATTAATACTTCATTGGTATTTTAAGGCGTCAATTGTTTTGAAACAAAAATTTTTCTCTAAACGTCAATTTTTTTAAAATGGAGAAAGTAATATGTAAATTAAACACTTAATTAGATAAAAAAAAAAAAAAAACTTCTTGTAAAGTACACTTTTCACCAACCAAACTATACCTTAAATTAAATACCATAAAACAACCTCTAATAAATGAGTAATTGAATTTCAATTAGGCTAATACAACGTTGGCAATATATTTATATTTTATTACTCCATTGGCATAAGTACTTGAAATTTAATTTGGATATAGTAAAAGTTTCTTCAACAAATAAAATGTTTTCTGATAGACGCACGAGCTTTCTAGTTCAATATTATTTAGTTTTAGTTCAACTCTAATTAATTAATATTATTTTTATATCAAAATAATTTTTTTAAATAAATAAATAAATAGTTAATTATATACTTTATTACTTCATTATTTTTTTTTTATAATTATTACTTCATTATTTTTTAATTTTTTTAAAAAAAACCCAAATTAGAAAGTACCATACATGATAGGAGCCTCTCTTGTTAACAATGACAATACAATTTGTCTCCAAATTCAATTACGTCTCTCTCTCTCTCTCTCCCTTCTGTTTCTTTAGTTTAAGCTTTAGCTGAGACCCATTAGCCTTAACCTTTCACACTCTCTCTCTCTCTCATTTTTTTAGAGACAAAATTATGATGCTGGGAGCTCAATTCCATGTCCGTACAATGGATGGTTTCTGGGTTTTCAAGAATGAAAGAAATGTCAGTGGTTTTGGTGGTTTGATCCAGAATTCAGGTGGGTGCTTGTCAATTCAATTTGGTTCCAAAAGCAGCCTACGGTTACAGTTTCGCGGTGGGAGTCGTCGTAAATCAATCCTCATCTCTTGCAAATCATCCCGTGGCAGCTCCTCCGATGGTGGCCGATCCACCAATGCCTTTGATGACAACGATCAGGACTTTCTCCAAGCTTTCCTTCTCATTTCAGGTCTTTCTCTCTTGTTTTGTATGAGTAATTTTTTTTCTTTCAGATATGTGTGTAATTTAGATTGGATAAGGTAGGTAAAGGAGAAGAATTTTTAATTTTATGTGTTAGTTTATGGATGTTTCTTGCAATGTAAAGCTTAATTTCAAGAATTAAATTAACCCATATTAATGGAATGGCATCAGGAATCTTGAAAATATCTATGTGCATATTTGGGCAATTTAGATTGGATAAGGTATGCAAAGGAGGAGAATTTTAAGTGTATGAGTTCTTTTAGGAATGTTCCTTGCAATGCAAAGCTTAATTGCTAGATTGAATTAACCCATCTTAATAGAATGGCATAAGGAATTTTGAAAATGTCCTATAATTTAATTTTATGCTAATTTAGTTATGAAATAATTGAGTGGATCTTAGGTTTCTCCTGTTGTTATCTTATATGCATTTATTTGTCTAATAAATATCTTTATTCCTTACTCTTTTATTGGTTCAACTAGTGCAGAAACTCTCTTGCACTACCGTATGCGTAGGCAAGGATTTCAAGAAGAGATGAGAAGGCAGTTACCCGGTAGATGGAACCCTTTTGCTGCCTTAGCCAAGGAATCAAGACCTGATATGAGTTTTATGGGACATGATTTTCTTCGTCGCTTCCAGAGCCCCACTATGTTTCTTAAAGTTTCTTGTGATGGAGACTTCTTGCTACCAATTATTGTTGGTATGGTAATAAGGACTTGCATCATTTCTTTATCATCAAATCTGCATGTGATTAACTTTAATTGGTCTTTGATGCAGGGGAGTTCGCCATTGAGAAACTTATGGATACCTTTAAGGGAGGAGATGATACTGGGGTAACTTCATAATGGTTGCCATTTCTTTTGTTGTTTGTTTTATTTATCACGGCCTCAAGACATGTTTGGTTTTGCTGCAGGATTGTCCAGACCAGTTTCAGCTCGTGAAAAATATGGTGGAAAAACTTGGCTATGAAGTATGGAACTATATTTATTATGCATATAGGATATGTTTAGGGCTTATGTTGTTGGTTTCTTTCTTTAGATTTGCTACTCAGTACCTAGCTAATCTTTGGTGATTTTTTACCTTATAGAAATGAGAAATGAATAAACTTTGACAGTATTACTTTCAAAGCTTTACATTCTATTAAACATTCATTAAAGGATTTTAAGTTCTTAGTTGCAGTAAATTATGAAATATAGGGGCATAAAGGATTTTAAGTTCTTTGTTTCTGTTCATTTCAGGTAAAAATGGTGAGAATTACAGAAAGAGTGGTTAATACTTATTTTGCAAGAGTATATTTTAGCAAGGTGATTCTAAATTGTAAACTTTATGCCTTAATTATCTTTATATACAACAACTTCATGAAATTATTTTTCATGTTAAATGGAACTTCTAAAATCTGCAGCCAGGGGAAAATGAAACTCTAAGTGTAGATGCCCGGCCCTCGGATGCAATAAATGTGGCAAGCAGATGTAAGGTATTTATCGCACATCTTGGCCATTTATCCTATTGAATTTTGCAAATTTTTTTGGGTTCAGTGGAAACCTATTGAGCCTTGGCTTCCTAATCTCCTCAAACCTCACTCCACCAAGGTCAACAAGATAATAAACGTCCTTATCCTTAAGGGAGTTGCTGGTTCCTGTACTTCTTTGCTTCAAGCACTTAGCTTTATGTGATAATTGTATGCTTTTTTATGTTACTTGTAAATATGTTAACATTATTCCAATTGGTACTCAAAAGATTTACAAAGGCATCTTTTAATTGCTTTGCTAAGCAAAATCAACAAAACCTTGTCATCCTTTGTTGCTAAGATGTCTTAGCTTTAACGATACTTATCTATTATTACTTGAATTGCAATAATATGGATAATGATTGCACTGATCAGATGGTTATTCTTCTCCTTGGAATATAGTTGGTATTTTTTTTTTTTTTTTTTGAAACTTGATACCTCCCCCTTGAGTTTTCTCTCTCTGCTTCATATTTTTCTATTGGCTTATGCAAGTGAAAAGGACAGTCCTCATATCTATTCGCATGTACCTGTTTCAATGTGAATATTTCTTCAAAAATGATGTTTATTTGGGTGTAAATTTGTTCTAAGCAGGCTCCTATTCATGTAAGTAAACAAATTGTCTTCACGGATGCTATCAGAATCAGTTATGGGATGAGAAGACTGAATGATAAGAAGCCTACTTACGATGTATCCCTGGACAGGTACTGACCATGCTTTATGGTCCCAATATTAGTGTCATCTGTTTTATTGTGATTCTAAGCACTAGTTAAATTCTGTCCAGTCCTGATGGTGGTCCAGATTCATTATCTGAGGAACTTCACATTGTGAGAAATATGAATTTAGCTGTTGAAGAGGAAAGATACAGTGATGCAGGTGCTTTGAAATATAAGTCATTTTTATTTTTCCTTATTACAATTGTATTTCTTTAAATATTTAAATAGCTACTTATGCTTCACTTTTTGGTCACAGTGTGAATTGTCTTGTCTATTACAATCATTTTAAATTGATTTCTGATTCTTGTAGCCATGTGGAAGGACAAACTGATGGAGCTTCGCAAATCAAGACATGACCATTAGCCAATTTTTAGGTCATTCAACTTTTCAATGTGTTGTTCATAGTATTGATATAGTTTCTGCCTTCATGCGTATATAACTTCCTCGCGGAACTTAACTTATTAGGGGTTCCCACTTCCCAGTGTGTGGTTTCTGGCTGAGCACATGGCTGATCGTTTTGTGTTCAGTCTAGATGTAGTTTCCAATAAAATTTCGACACAACCATTTCTACAGGCTTGAGTTTATGCAAGTGAAAAGGACAGTCCAAGGAACTCATGCATAGTTGAAGAAACTCCAAACAGTGGTACGTACAGCCAAAATCTTGCTTCAAGAAATGAGATACCTGATATGTAAATTAAGATCTAGTTACCCCTTGAATTGTTCAAAGTAGCAAACATGACCAATTCTCTCTAGATGTGGATATTGTTGCTTCAATTAGAATGTAATTATTTGTAAGTGTTGTACATCAAAACATAGAATTGATGCTTATCAACACATAATGTATTAAGTTCCTCATTAATTCTAGTGATACTGAAGTAAAACACTTCTTTGCTCAGAAGTCTTTCTATGATGAAGGATGTGAATCCGAACTTGTAAACTATGGGAAGAGTTGCTTGCTTTCCTACTAGATTTTCTCTTTTACACTCTTACTTTGGCTGGACAAACAAAAACTGATGGGAGTTACTACTCTGCTTCATTATGCTGATGGTTGCTGGTGCTAACCTTCTTTTATCAAAAGTATTGTGGAAAAGAGAAAAGCAGCCTCGATCATTGACACGAAATTGTCAGACAGTGACAGCTGAGGGCTTCATAATAGTGTTGTATGCGTCGATGAGCTTTAGCATTTAGCTGATTAACCTTCTACTTATAATGTAAAGATTTTTGATGTATCTTAAGCATGTTTGGAACTCTGAACATACATGTGTAAATTTTATGATATTGAAATTAAATACCAAATCTTTTCCTTGTTTGGGAGCGTTATCTATATTCATCTAAGCCTATTCTCTTTCTGTTAATAGCTTATAGAACATTATTCAGGTCTATTTTCCTTTACTTTCTTTTGCAGTTGTATAGTTGTTATTATATCTAGTTTCATGCACTCATCCTGGAGAAGATTACTACTTCTGAATAGCGAATTTGTTTAAAATGATGAGTTACGATTTTACACAATAATCTCAGTCTCAGACTTTCTCTCTGGGAAATTGTCTCACAACTAATTACATGAAAATTGACATGGTGTACGCAGGTACAACAATATGAGTGTATCATCTGCAACTTATTAGATATTGATTACAGATATGAATCCAGGCAGAGAGTATCAAAATCGACACAGTGAAGGAAGTCTCGGATAAATCAGTCGACGAGGTTTTGGCATTCTCTCTCCATCACCCCATAATGCATAGGCTTCTTCACCATGCACTGCATCATCACCTATTTCCAGGTCATTTTCTTGCATCCTAAGATCAATAATGCGGCTTATCAGAATACAAATTAAGCTTGTGACAACTGCATTCCAAGCAGCAATAAAAGCTGCTCCTTCAACCTGGGAGACCATTTGCTTAAAGCCAGACTTATGTCTTCCATTTGTGAAGCTATAGATTAACCCTGTACCATAGGTGGAGCGTGGATACATCAACCTTAGAAGGGCGGGTTTAGCAAAGATGCCAGACAGAATTCCTCCGAGAAGGCCAGCCACGGCGTGCGTGTGAAACACTGCCAATGTATCATCAACACTCTGGAATAACGCTGATCTTCTGTGTAATACCATCATGGTGTACCATGTCACTGAACCGGACATTGCTCCCATTAACATTGCTGCCCATGGCTCCACTACTCCTGCACATGTATAATGTTCTGTGTTTTCCCTTACCTTGCGTTTAGAACAAATGAATGTAAAATTTATTTCGTTTGTAAATGAATTTTTATTTAGTATATTATGTATTAAATGTGGAATTTATTTGCAAATAAGATCAGTTTTGGTAGAATTTTTAAAGTATTACAAATTCGAAAACTGCAAAGAAATGCATTGCAATTTGCAAGGCCCAATGGATGTATTAAGTACTTTCATTATCATTATAAGGGTTAAAAAGTAATAATGTCTATACACTTAGTGTAAATAAATATTTTTTTAGGATAATACTAGGTGACGCAAATTGTGTTAAAAAAAAATTTGACGCAAACTAATATAATTTGAACACATCATACAATAATAAATAAATAACAATAATTACTTTTATTTTACATAATAAGTTGTGTAAAAAAATTACATAATTATCCCTATTTTGTCAAATACAATTGCGTTATTTGAAATTATTATTATTATTATTATTTTTTATGCTAAATGCATAATTACACACCTGAGCTTTTATAAAAAAGATCTTGTAACACAAACTTTTAATTGAGACCTATTAAACATTTTAACATTTAGTTTCAAATCTATTAAACACCTGATGACGGAGGGAGGGGGGAATCAGGAAGGTCCATGATCCTCCTAATCTCCAAAATGTAATTTTTTTTCAGTGTAATTTTATAAAAAATTAGCAATATATTAAATATGTCATTCTTATTTTAGGTGAAAATTTTTCATATATATATATATATATATATAGTCTAATTATATATGGTATAAAAAATTTGATCCTCTTTAAAAGAAATTTCTGATTCCGTCACAGTAAACACCTCTTATGCAAGCAAATTGGATGTGAAAAATATAGGCGTTAATATAAAATGGAATAAATGACATACAACACTTGTTTTGTCTCTTCGTACAAAGCAATTGAGCAATACAAAATTAGGATTTTAATTTTTTCTTCATAAACAACAATGTCATTTTCATAGAATATTAATTTTTTTTTACCATATTTACTTGTCTTATAATGTATTTAACCTATTTTTCAGGCATGTTAGTTTAGACAAATAAAATAGAAAAAAATAAAATTTTTGATTAGTATAGATAATGTTGAATAAGAGAGAAAGGGCTAACCAGCGCCAGGAGTGATGCAGACTAGGCCAGTGATCATGCCTTGAACAGCACCAATAACAGAGCTTTTCTTGTAAATAATCATGTCAAAAGAAACCCAAACCAAGAGGCTTGTGGCAGTGCAGAGATGGGTATTAAAAATTGCCAATGAAGCAACCAACCCAGCAGCAAATGGAGACCCACCATTAAAACCTGTCCATCCCAGCCATAGAAACCCTGCTCCTCCTAACATATGTATTATGTTGTTTGGTGGGAAATGCTGCCTATCGTGTGAATGCCTGGGCCCTACCTAATTAAGTATAATCACCATCATCAATCACAAATTAATCACTCAAATTTACTATGCTATTAAATTAGACTCAACATCTTAGATATGTTTAGATTTTCTATAGTTAATTTTCTATATTTAATAAACATATAGAGATTAGTGTGATTTGATGTTTAACCGTTTAAAATTATAATTGAAATGAAAAGAATGAATTCTTTGTATTTAGACTTCCAATTCTATTAATGATATTTTGATTAATAAAAATTTAAAAATTTAAATGTAAATTTTTAATTTTCATTAGTTTAACTATCACTATTCATTAAATTATGAAACATTATTTAAAAAAAAAAAAATTAAAAGTAATAATTCAAATACAGTTTTGAAAAGTATCTTTAAACTCAATCCAAAAGACGATTAATCATAATTGTTAAATAATTTACTGCAACCCTTCAATCCAAACATAAAAATAATCCCTCATCCGTACAAAAAAATAATCTTTTTGGTTCTTGTTTGAAATAATTGTTTTATAACTGAATTTTATTTGAAATAACTGCTTTTAATTAATATCCTTTTAAGGCACTCGTTACAACAATGGTTAAAATCTATAAGTAAAACACTTGACAAAAAGAAAAAATTAAAAAGGATGAGCAAAATACATGTCAAAATTACCCAATAAGCAGCAGTAAAACCAGCAACACCAGAAGAAAGATGAATAACATAGCCACCAGCATAATCAATTATATAATCTTCAAGAAATCCTCCTCCCCAAATACTAAAAGCACCAACTGTGTAACTGAAAGTCAGCCATAAAGGAACAAATAACATCCAAGCATAAATATTCATCCTCCCAAGCAAAGACCCAGCTAGTAAAATCACTGTAATTGCAGCAAATGCAAATTGATAAAACACAAAATCAGCCATTGGAACTTGTCCCAATCTTGATTTTGTTAATAGATAATTTTCAGAAAGTGCTGAACTGGGCTTTCCTAAAAATGGGCTAATTTTGGACCCAAAAGACATTTCATGAGCCCATAAAACCCAACAAACAAGAACAGCTGCAAATGCATAAAAAGCCATGAAAGCAGAATTTACTGCCCATTTCTTTTTTACCATACTTCCATAGAGAATTACCAAACCAGGTACACTTTGTAAACAAACCATGGTGGTTGCTGTGAGTTGCCATGAATTATCTGCTTTGCTAACCCATTCTGGTGATGCTTCATTTGATGCTAGCCCTGATGGCAAAGAAGTGTTGTTTTCTTGAAAATTATAACTCATAGAGAAATTGAATTTAAGAAAGTAAATCTTGAACAAAGAAAGATAAAGAATAAAGAAAAGTGAACTTTGTTTCTTGAAATTATTCAAAGTATTTAAAGAATGAAATGTTTTGGAGATTTTTATGAAGGATGATAGCCTTGAAGTATTCTCCACATTGTAATTATCATTTAGAAGAGTGTGATACTTAAACATTCCTAGCTGTATTCTTAATTAAAGAACAGATTCTTGTAATTTCTAGTGAATTTTCTGTTTGGTTATGTCCGTTTGATATGTATAATAAAATGTTTGGTTTTTTCTCTAGGATGTTGGCGTCATTCAAAATTTTTTAGCCTTAAAATTAGTTCAATTTAGGTTAATAGATAAGTTTACCCTTTTTGTATGTTTGCAATTTTACTGTATTTTTTTTTATCAATTTTATTTTAATTGAAAATTTTACCGTAAATCGTAATGATAAGAAATATTTAAAAGGTTAAAAAACCATATTGATTCTTAAACTTATTATATCATATTATTAATTTAATATTTAAATTTTGATTAAAGTTAATTGAATTCTACTTAAGAGGGCGATCAACTGGTGATGAGTTGTTCTAACTTAATTAGAGGTCTCCAGTTCGAGTTCTGGATATGCAGCTGTTCTAAGTGGCCTAGACAAAAAAAAAAAAAAAGTTAATTGAACTCTTTAATTTTTACAAATTTAATTAATTAAGTCATTAATTTGATTATTAGTAGTTACCAAATTCACAAACTTAAAGAACCCAATTAATTCCTATTAAGTTTAAAAATTAAATTGATAGTATAATATGATAAGTTTTAAGGCAATTTTACTTTTACCCTTCAAATTTATATGAAAATATTATTATTTTTATTATTTTCAATTTTTTTTAGTATTTGAGAGGGAAAATTTAATATTGGTGAGATTCGAACTACGACTTCTTTCTCCTAAAATAAACTCACTTTACTACTAACCAATTTATTTTCAATTTAACTTTAAGATATATAGAATTACAATTCAAATTTTAAATTAGGGTGGAATTATAAAAAATAAAAAAAAAAGGTATAATGCAAAAAGACTTCAAAATTGAAGATAAATTTATCTATTAATCCCTCAATTTACAAGTAAATTTACATTTTGCCTTTTAAACAAACGAAAGGATTAACAAGATCATACTGAACAATGCTAAACATTGCCTAGAACAAGAAAGCCACTACAATCCAAAATTCAAAATTCCTAATACATCCTTTGAATGCACAACCTAAGAAATGGAACATATATACTACAAGAAAGTATTGAATTTCCGACGAAATAAAAATAGTCGATAATTACCGATGGATTATCGATGAAATGCTATGACATATAAATATATCTGTTCACTGACGAAATCTCGACAAAAAATTATCGGTATTTAGCAACGGAATATTTGGGTCGGTGTAAGAAGGCGGGAGGAGGTGGCGCGTATAATTTTCAACGGTTTACTGACTGGTTACCGAAAGAGACCAAGTAGAATTACAGGCGCGAAAATTTGGCTACCAGTAATTTTTTTACCGATGGAATATCACGTGGCATTAGTAGTTCCATCGGTAATTCGTCAGTATATTATTAAACTGTCTATATTCTCAGTAAATAATATACCGACGGAACAACTAATACCACATGGCTTTCGTCGGTAATCTGTCGGTAAAAAAATTACTTAAACTCCAGATTGCTCGCTTTCTTCTTCCTTCTTTCTTCTTATGCTCTCTCCTCTCTCCTCTCTCTCTCGTTTTCATTGTTGTCTGGTTTTGCCGTCCCGCCGTTCGCCGCTGCCGGTCGCCGCCCTCCATTCGCCTCATCCAGGTGTTTGTGGGTCTGCATTTAGATTTATTTATTTATTTTTTGTTTAATTAGTATTTGTTAATTTTGTATTTTGTATTTTTTGTTAATTTGATGTATTTTTCGTTAATTATTTGTAATGTAGTAAATTTGTTTGGGTATTTTGAAAAATTTTGTTAATTTGTGCAATTTGTTGGTAATTTGTAAATTTTATACTAATTTGTTAATTTGTTGAACTTAATTGTTGATTTTTTTGAATTTGTTATTGTTGTGTTTTTTTAATTAATTTTTGTAATTGATGCTATTTTGTAAATTTTATACTATTTTGTTAATTTGTTGAATTTGTATTATTTAATTGTTGATTTTTTTGAATTTGTT
>CATKHJ010448368.1:0-10174 GCA_949750685.1 Vernicia montana | reverse complement strand
CAGATAATACAGAAGCTGCCAAAGCGAGCACAGCACCATGAATAGATGCTATAGATTGACCAGATTTTATATTCCTGCATTCATATATAAAATTTGTTGATCAAATTATTGACATGAAATCCTTTGCCAAGAATTACTATGATCAAATTACACATGGGGAAGTGCAAGTGTGGAATAACAATGATAATACTACGCACAAGAATCAAGGAAACAAAAAATTGCAAAAGCATGCTATATCATTGTTTCTCTGCAGATGAATTGAACTTTCAAAGAATTTTCTTTTGCGAAATGGACACTCTACATTCATGCATGACAAGCATGTCAGCAAGCCCCAAGAACAAGTACATGAATCTGCCCATGCTGTTGTATCCTTGATCAAAAGGTAAATTCTATTAAACATTAGATAAGACCACTAACCTCTGCTTTCTCTTCCTTCGGAGGTTATTTGCCTCTGTGAAAGCTCTATCACGGAAGTCTCTAGCAAGATCTTCATCCCCACCCTTCATTAGACCTGCTAGAACTGCCGCAGCATGCTCTCTTACCTAAGAAAGATATCAAGTATTTAAATTGGAAGGAAGAAATTTGAAAATAAAGAAAAAAAAGAAAAAGAAAGAAAGGAAGAAAGAACTAAAAGACAATACAGTAGACCCTCTAATAATATATACTCGATAGTTATGATACCAACATATTCAAGGAAAATATATTTCCTTCAAATATTGATATAGACAGATAAAATAGTTATGACACACGCACACAAAATGAAAGGAAGAAGCCCAGATTCCTTTTTCTCAACAACTCATTCCATCAATTTTGGTGGAATGCTTTAGGCCCAAATAAGAAAAGGAAAAAAAAAAAAAAGGGAAAATAAGAAAACACGAGGGAATCTTGTTGGCCCCCATAAATATCCCCTATTATAGTTAATAATTATAAAAGATTTTCACCAAAATTTAATAATTATTCAATAGTAGAATTATTAATTATACAACAATGAATGAAGTTGGTTCCTCAAAAATTTATGAATTAATAGAATTATTAATTATTGAATATTAAGCATAAGAGGGTTGGCTGTAAATCTCTAACTCTTAGGTACAGCACTCTTCCATTACAGAGATCCACAATGTTCATTAGGTTTTTGGACTTCAGTGGACAAAGGAATCAGGTCATTTAAGACCTCCAGCTAATTGTATTTTATTTCAGGAGCCTTGAACTTCTTTACCAAAATACAAGTCATTGAGGTCAACATTTATTGTCAAACTATTGATAAAAGACAAGAGATATTCTTTGTCCACATTGTTGGAATTAATTCCGATAAAATTCAACAAAAACACCATAAAAATAACTGAACACAGAGATTTAACATAGTTCAGCTTTTCAATGCTTATATCCACTAACAGAAAATAATATTCCATTATATGTAATATAAATTACAACACAAGGAATCTATAAATATCATTGGATTAACCCAACCCAAATTTATAGTATCATTCCTCGCATAAATCCGAAAAATTATTTCTTTCACTCTCTAAACCCCTAGAGAAAATACCAATGTTTCCCTTAAATATTTTTTCACACTTAATACACCTAATTTATATTCAAACTTGCAAACGCAAGTTGATCTTGTATAATTTATAAACAAGAATATTTTTCTCTCAAAAATATTCTCACTTCATCTCTATGTTTTTCAAAACATACTCTTGCCTATTAATAGGCAAGTTTCTCATGCCAACTTTGAATTAGATTGCATGCTAATTCAAAGTTGGTAACCTACCAATTTTGAAGATTTCCATGCCAATTCAAAGTTGGTAACCTACCAATTTTGAACCAACTTTGAAAGTTTTGCACACTTTTGAATTTTTATTTTAAGTTAAATTTTTACAAATCTCCACCTAACTTAAAAATAAAAATAAAAATAACTATTGGCCTTTTATTTTCCAGCCACACATACCAGAATCAAATCCTAGTCATATTTTTTGAGTTCATACACGGCCAATACTCCATGTATAGCTGCACCCGAGTCATAAACACTACTTGACTCTAGAGAGACCTCCACCTCTCCACCTCATTTTCATGATATCTTAAAAATACATCACTCAAAATCGTCATCCACTATTAGGTTGTTTTCATCATCTTCAACCTTGCATTTGTCCTTCTTACTTAGACAATCTTTTTTATAGTGGTCATACCATTTGCATCTGTAACACTGAATATCTTTCAAATTCCTGGCTTTGGATCTTGATCTATTATATTGAGATCCACCCGGGACAAATGATTTCCCCCTTTGATGCTCCACCGTAAGTACTTCATCTACTCAATTCTCATTTTTGTCCTTCCTTCGAGTTTGAAGTGACACCAACTGTGCCTGAGCTTGCTCGATGGTTATTGTCTCCTTTCCCACGAGCATTAAGTCAACAAAATTTTCATAGGAGTCAGGGAGTGAGGTAAGAAGAATTATCGCCTTATCTTCTTCCTTAATTTCTTCATCAATTATTTTTAATTGATTAATAATTCCCTTGAACTCATTTATGTGCTCCACCAGATTATCACCATCTATCATATTCAGCTTGTACAATTTCCGCTTCAGATGTAATTTGTTGGTTAAACTTTTAGCTAAATAAAGCTTTTCCAGTTTCTCCCAAATTTTTGCTGCAAAGTTTTCATCAATAACATTGTTTATAATTTTATCTGCAATGCTAAGGCGTATCGTACTGACACATTTCTCTTGAAGTTCTTTCCACTCTTCTTCAGTCATTTTTCCTGTTATTCCTTTTTCTTTTCCCAACAAGACTTTCGCCAAACCTTGTTGAATTAAGAAATCTTTCACCCTTCTTTGCCAAAGAGTGAAACTACTCATTCCATCAAATTTCTGTACTGCAAAAATTGAGGATGAATTATTTGTCATATTTGTTGAATTTAACTCTCACTGTTACAATACCCGTTTTTGCTATGGGATCTGAATTGACACAGTACCTCTGAGTACTATTCACATCAACAATGATTTTACTATAGGCCTTTGAACCAAAGGCTCTGATACCACTTGTTGGGAATTAATCACGGTAAAATTCAACAAACACACCACAAAAATAACTGAACACAGAGATTTAACGTGGTTCGGCTTTTCAATGCCTACATCCACTAACAAAAAATAATATTTCACTATATGTGATATAAATTATAATACAAGGAATCTATAAATATCCTTGGATTAACCCAACCCAAATTTATAGTGTCATTCCTCACATAAACCCAAAAAATTATTTCTTTCACCCTCTAGACCCCTAGAGAAAATACCGATGTTTCCCTTAAATGTTTTCCCACATTTAATACACCTAATTTATATTCAAACTTGCAAACACAAGTTGATCTTGTATAAATTATAAACAAGAATATTTTTCTCTCAAAAATATTCTCACTTCATCTCTATATTTTTCAAAACAAACTCTTGCCTATATATAGGCAAGTTTCTCATGCCAACTTTGAATTAGATTGCATGCTAATTCAAAGTTGGTAACCTACCAATTTTGAAGATTTATATGTCAATTCAAAGTTGGTAACCTACCAATTTTGAAGATTTTCATGCCAACTTTCAAAATTGGTAACCTACCATATTTGAACCAACTTTGAAAGTTTTGCACACTTTTGAATTTTTATTTTAAGTTAAATTCTTACACATATTTGTATCTAATTGTTTATACAATTATTCTTCAATTCAAGATTTAGCCAAGAACTTACTTCTACTTGATTGTCTCTCAGTAGATTCTCTACAGTGCTCCAAATTTGTTGTCTCTCCGCCCTCGATAGAATAAAAGTGTGCCTGTTACAGAAAAATAGTACACAACTTCATTAGAATCCACATTTTAACAGTCTGTCTTCACCACAGGCTCAAGCTGATCTCCCAAAAAATAGTTACAAACCTACATCACATCTATGAAATAGAGATCAGAAAGGGTGAAAATGGGACCAAGAAGCTGATTGCTATATAACAATGTATTAATAATGGATTTTCACATTATAAATATTGTACACATGAAAATTGAAAATTTTCAATTTGGAAGAAGTTTGATATCCCAATACAATCAAGCCCTGTGCAATTCAAAAAATCTGATGCATTCAAAAAGTACTTTACCTATACATGAAAGTACGCAGATACGTCAGAGTAGCTGATTTGGTCCGCCAGTTAGGATCATTGGCTGCAGAAAGAATCACTTAAACAACCCTCTGGAGATGAGGTTCCCAAAAAACCCTCCACTTTAGCAATTCAAAAGCAACCTTGGCCAGGGTTGACAAATCTTTATTTGATGTTTCCTTCAACAAGTCAATAATATTCATCAGATACTGCTTCTACATGAAATTGCTTCTAACAACTTTAAAATGGCCTAATGCATAAATTAGCCCATTGGAAAAATCTATTTGATAAGGGATAAAAAATACCGAGCTAAATCAGGATTATAATGGGTCAGGCCCAGTTGCCTAATCTACCTAAAATCCAAATATTAGAAGGATAAGGTCAAGCTAATATGCAAATAGTCATTCTAATCCAAACTGGTCAAGGAAATCCATATTCAACTCATGTAAGGATCTATCTCTTATAAATACCTCAAAGATTAAACTTCACAGGTATGAGCACTACTTCGACAACTTGAATTACTTCAATTACATTCTCTCTCAAACAATTACTAACTTAAGCATCAGAGTCTCTTCCGGGGGGTCAGTCCCTGGGAACCATTGACTCGCTTTTTCTCTGTTTACAGATTCTATCTCTTCGAGGGACCCACAATCAACAGTATTTGGTGAAATTAGACCCATCAACATGTTTTAAAAGTCTTAATTAATTTAAAAATCATTTGAAATAATAAGTGTAAATTTTTAACTTAAAATTTACATTGAATACAATAAAATAATTAAAATTTTAAATATTTTTTATAATTTAAAAATTATATCACTTAAATTATCAAACACTTCAATTTTTCAATATTTAATTTTTCAATTTAACCATACACCTTCTAAATTGAAACAAAACAAATTTTCTAAGATGACAAATAAAAAAAAAACAAAAAAAAAAACAGAGGAAATATAATTTAACCAACTACATTTATAATTTTATATCACAACTGTACATATTTGCAAGGTATTGCCGAGGCGAGATATTTGATGCCGAAGCAATCGCTTGGCGATGAGGCGATCGTAAGCCTTTGGGCAGTGTTTTAAACCTATTGGCTAGTGACAGCTTAGGCATGTTGACTTTGGATGTATGAGGGCATTGTCTTGGTGGCCCAATTAATAGTGTTAAATTTAGTGTTTATTATATATAAATAAAATACATTACTTTTTAGTTTTTTTTTTTTTTTTTTTTTTTTCATATAAACTCATACACACTACATATATTGTCACATGTTTAACAACTTATTATATAAAATAATTAAATTAGCAATTTTCTTTATTCTTTGCCTTCTCTAATAAGTTTTTCAGTTGGAGACTCTCAGATGGCTCCGGCCACCTTAAGGAAACCTCGTTTTACATTTTTCTTTCCATTGTTGTTTTAGTTTCTAGAATGAATAAGCTTGCTTGGGCCTATGAGGATAAGTTTGTCTCCTGTTTTATACGGGCTATTAGGTTTATTTGTTGGTCTTGATGTGATCTACTCCTCTGGTGATGAGTCTGCTGATTTTGAGTCCGACTATATCCGGTCCTCTTATCATTATCAACTATTAAGGATTCGGCTTATAATTGATGGATGGGGGGGAGAGAGAAGAGGATGCTGAAACCGATGATGGATCTCCCCGTATGATGGTATTTCATCTTTTCAAGAGCTCCATTCTGGCTAGTAGGAGCTTACTAATGGTCTAGGATTGGCCAATATGGCCAAAGACAACCGACTCTTGGGGTTTTTGGCCCAGGTATGGATTTGTTAATTCAGGGGCATGCTTAAAGCCTCAACAGTGCGAGCCTATGTGCATTGGTCCAGTTGCATGCCCCCCCACCCCCCCCCCCTCATCGGTGATCCAGCTTCTTTCCTTGCCTCAGATGACGACGGCGATGAAGGGGAACAAGGTAGAAGAATCTAGAAATGAGAGGGTTCAAAGGTATCCATGTAATTTTACTTCATGTGTAGGCCATTGGGCTAGTTTTAAGGACTTGAAGCTTAGTTTGAAAATCCCTCAGTTGGGTATTTATTTGCTCTCTACCTATACTAGTCTAGTTTTTAATATTTTTACTTGTACTGTTATGGGCTCTAAACCTTATTAATATCAACATTTTTTTTCTTTGGGCAAAAAATAAAATTACTAACGCAATTTCCAATGTATATCAATAATCAACATATATATAATTTATCTGTACTTTAAATAGTAAAATTTTAATACCAAGAAGACAAAAAATAAACTAATACTAACAAATAATTCATTTTATTTATAAATCAAATATTTATCTCTATTTTTCATGCATTTTTAACTTTTAAGCAATGTATTAATATTTTATATTAATATATCTTTTTATATCATATAATTAAACTATATTTTAGCAACATATTAAATTATTATTCAATTTATTTTAATATTTTATATTTAATGATCAATTAAAAGAATTCTCATATATATACAATATTTGAATATATAAAAAATTTTCCATTTGGCCAATTCACATTGAATGTAAGCTCTTCGGTTTAAAAAATTGCCCCATCAGAATTATAAAGAATAATAAATTATATTTTCTCATCCTCTATAGAACAATATTTTCCTATCATCTCTTGCTAGGAATATAAATTCCCACGGTGGCACATCCCGCCTCGATTTATTTATTTTTTATATAATATTTTTTTTTATCTTTTTTCTATTTTTTTACTTAATAGCTTTATTATAAAATAGTGTGCAAAATAATATATGTTTGTTTAATAAAACAAGCTAAATAATATTTAAAGTCATTAGATATTCAAACTTTCAAATTATGTTATAAAATTTATATATATATATATATATATATATATATATATATATATATATACAATACATAAATATTTCTGTCATTAAATACAATAAAAATATATATATATATAATATTCACTGCATCAAATTATTAAAAAAAATACAAAGATAGTTCTAACATAAAAATTTAAAAAAAAAAAAGCTCAAATTAAAAATATAACATTACATAAAAGGTAACATAATTATTACATCAAATCATAATTATTTTATATTTTATGTTGAGTATAGAAAAAATAAAATCATAAATTGAATTCTCATTAAATAAATAAATAAATAAATATTTATATAAAGTATAAAAATATATTAGGACGGGAAAATCTAAATACCGATCTCGCCCCACCTCCTATTCAATCTATTTCCATTTTTTCTCAAATTCCTCCCATAGCCCAGTTCAAGTTTGACAAATCCAGTATGGGGAAAATTGCTATCACTAAGTACATTTCCTCACTTTTCTCTACCTCTTCCAAACAAGAGAAGAGATTGAATCTTTTCCCACCCAATTTTCTTTTCCTACTCTTTCTTTCCCCATTTTTTTCCTTCTTCCCAAACAAGCTGGCTGTAAGAATAGATAAAAAAAAAAAAATAGTATTCAAGGATTTGAATCGCATCAAATAACAATATTCAACCTTCCTCCAATAATTAAAAAAAAAAAAAACCCCACTTTCTCGCCTGATTGAAAAATAAAAAGAAAATCCTTTTTTTTTTTTTATCTCATTTATGAAAAGAATAATCGCAATGAAAAACGACAACGTATTTCAATGGGCCTCGTCCTCCCAAAAACCCATAGACCGAACCACCCACGCACAGACAACCACCACAACTGCCGCAAACAACGGAGGCACAATCAAATCGACCTTAGATCTTACAAACAGGTGAGCAGGCAAGCACACAACCTCTCCCGGCATATCCACCGGAACTCTAACGGTTCCCTCAACATGACACTCTCGGGAAAACGAAGACGACATAGATATTGCTGACACAAATGCCATCTCAGGCGAGAAAGAAGCAACGGCCACAGTCGCCGTCAAAAGTGCAGTCCATTTGGCGGCATATAGTAGCAGTGGCCACCGCGTCATAACCCGATGATGCAGATAGATAAAGAAAGTAAGAGACATGTTTAGATAGACATTGTTTGTTACGTGCAATATATATAATTGGAGGATATCATAAAGAGAAGACCCTAACCTAATCTCAACTAATCTAGTTGGAGAATGATGAGTTCGGTTTGACTGTAGAACAACCACTCTTGATTCAATTATGTCTTGTTTGGTACACGTGTCAAAAGAAAAGCCATTTACATATATATATATATATATATATATATATATATATATATAAATGATGATAAAAAAAAAAAAAGCCATTTACATAGTAATGTGTCTTTTTCAATGTAAAATGGATTTTGAAATTATACAAAAACATGATTTGCAATTGGATATGGATTTTACAGGAATCGCCATTGTTCTTCCAAGTAACAAAGGTGATTTTCTTGCTAAATGTAAAATGTATCATGAACTTGCAGAGGAGAAAGCTTTCTCTAACTGGAGAGTCAAAAATAAAAAACCTGCAACTGAAACACACATTGCTGCAAACAAAATCACCACCATTGCCTGCAATGATATGTAAGGGTTGGCAAAGAACACGAATGCAATTGAAGCACTTTGCCAGACCTTGAGTTGCGCAAATGCTCCTTCCTGTCGCAAAAATCAACAAAAGAATTCGAAAATCTTTTTTTAATCAAGTTGGATAGGTACAGTGATACATATATATGCATAAGCGCAAGTACCAAAACAATTTGTGAGCATCAGAGAATAATGAAATGTTAATGAGACATGTTTTGTAGATGACATAAAAGAGAAACATAATTATAGGATGGATGGATACCGTATCATGCTTGAAAAGTATCCCAAGCAATGCATTAAGCTGTGTATTGAGTACTCCGTCACCAATACCCAACAAGGCTGCCATGATAAGTGGGTATACGACACCTAGTATTCCGCTGGTTAAACTGAAACATGTAGGTTAGGAATTTACTGGAAAAGATAAAGCTTCAAATTGAATATTAGGAAAAAACTTCAGGTTCACAGATCTTTAGCACCAAAAGTACCTGTATTTAAACAGAATCCATAGAAACACAATAGCATGAAGAAAAGCTCCAACAGATACTATCCAAGTGATTGACCGAAGACCAGATGTCAGTCGACCAGCAGTAAGTGAACACTGACACAATTTCAAAGAACTTCAAATTAAGCATTCACATCTTTCAATCAAATAACATGTTAGCATTTGAAAATTGAAAATTGAAATTGATCTGTGCAGGATTCTGCACTTCTGATAAACATGGATATTAGAATTTCAATTCCAGTGTCGACTCAAATTGAGCACTCGAACATGATCCAGATAACTACTAAGGAAAGCTCTAATATAACTATCAAAAGCAGGCCCTGATTCTGCCTCAAAATAATATCTACATTGGAAACCAAATAGGTTTAAAAACTAAGGTTTTTTTTTTTTTCTTTTTCTTTTTTCTTTTTTGCATTTAGGTACACATTGGTTATGAAAGCTGGTTTGTCAGCTTCTAATAATGAATGTTTCAAACAAACACTGCAATTACATAAAAAGAAAATGAGATAGAATGAATGCTTCCCCTTAATTTTTCTTATGAAGGATACTAATAATGAAGTTCTGGGCTTATTTTACTATTTTCACCAAAACAAGGAGATCTGAAAAGAATATGCTGGTTGCAAATTGAATGAATATTAATGAACTAAAGTACTATTGCAGCATAGTCAACAATGATGGTAAGAAACTATATACATTTAACACTTACTATGGCATCAAAAGCACCATACACTGCCATTGCACCACCGACACCAGACACACCAAGTGCTGGGGTTACAATATCCTTGGTGAATTCAGCCCTAGAATAGAGAACATGTTTGGTGATTAGTGGAGAAATACAGAGTCGAAAGGAAAAAAGAAAAAAAAGAAAGAAGTAGAACATTGTCCCTACTCAGCCATTCTAGATATTGCTTTTCTTTCAAATTGTCACCAGAGGAGAAAATTGTACATCTCAAGTTAAATGAATAATTACCATACAAATGCTTGTTGTAATCCTGAATATGCAATCAGGGGGATGATCAATAGCATCCGAATGTCAAGCAAAGCAATGATAACCGACTTTGAGAGTGATTTCA
>CATKHJ010448339.1:0-10925 GCA_949750685.1 Vernicia montana | reverse complement strand
GTATTTAATTTTCATCAATCATTAATATATTAATTAATCACATAATAGTTTTTAGAGACTAAATAGCATTTTTTGAATTTTTTTATTTAATTGATTATTTTTTTAATTTTTTGAAATTGTTTTTTTCAATCATATTTTTTGGAAAAATATCTATTCACCTATTTTTTCAAAACTGAAATCTTTTTTTTTTTAAAAGCACTTTTCCGAAAAGTTATGCCAAATGAGACTTATGAAATTAACGTTATTTCGTCTGATTTTATAGCACATGCATTGCCCAAAGTTTGACTAAGGATTAATTTGACAAAAATTGCCAAGTATGAGGACTTTGATAACAAAAAAGGTGATTTTGTCCTGATTTGTCCCCAGGTGCCAAATTCAATGACTAATTTAACCCTTTTGCCCTCATTAGTGCCTAATTAAATTAGGAAAAAATCACCATCCATTGCCCAATTAAGAAGTAGACTTAGTTGATTGAGTCATATAATCGCTAGCAATTAAAAGTTTTTCTCGGACTTGAGTCATAAAATTTATCATTATATATATTGATGTGCTCAGAAATAATTCCGATCTCTAGCACACGTGTAGGCGATCTCCAGATCCTGCAAAACAGCAAGTTAGAGGATCCAAGCGATGTGCCTGGGGAATCACTCCGATGTTTAAGTTAGAAAGGATGGAGATTAATAAGCTTTTTATCACTGAGAAGTGTTTAAAATTGCATTACCCGTTTAATGGAGAAAAGAGCTCTATTTATAGTAGAGTGTCCAAGGTGCCGAATCCTTCTTGGAATCGGATTATTCCTTTTCAGTATTGTATATGAAGATGATTTGCAGTTTCATGATCGGATATGGACTACTTAAGCGAACCTCTGATTCGCCTAAGGCGATCAGTTTATATTTAGGATGTATCACATGTCCCCCCACCAGTTTTCGAGTTAAAGACTCGGTTATGTTCTTCTCTTCTCTTTTTTTTTTTATCTTTTTAGGCGATTCAAGCATTGGCGATTTTCCTTCATGGTTCGGTTCCTTATGTGGACATTTATGACGATGTCGCTTCCATCTCTTCATAATAATTTTATTTCTCGAAGAAATAAATGTACTGACGCTTGTATGCCACGTATCCCAGGAAAATCCAGAGAAATCTCCAGAAAGAAAAGGTAAGAAAGAAAAGCTCTTGAAATGCAAATGCAGAAAAATGGAGAAGATGAAGAAAATAAGCGGCGACAAAGGTAAAAAATCAAAAGAAAAGGATAAAACCCTATTTAAAGGGCTCAATGCAGAAACCGAAGGGTTTAGGTAACCATAACAGGTTGACACGTGGCATACAAGCGTCAGTACATTTCTTTCTTCGAGAAATAAAATTATTATGAAGAGATGGAAGCGACGTCGTCATAAATGTCCACATAGGGAATTGAACCATGAAGGAAAATAGCCAATGCTTGAATCGCCTAAAAAGATAAAAAAAGAGAAGAGAAGAACATAACCGAGTCTTTAACTCGGAAACTGGTGGGGGGACATGTGATACATCCTAAATATAAATTGATCGCCTTAGGCGAATCAAAGGTTCGCCTAAGTAGTCCATATCCGATCATGAAACTGCAAATCATCTCCATATACAATACTGAAAAGGAATAATCTGATTCCAAGAAGGATTCGGCACCTTGGACACTCCACTATAAATAGAGCTCTTTTCTCTATTAAATGGGTAATGCAATTCTAAACACTTCTCAGTGATAAAAAGCTTATTAATCTCCATCCTTTCTAACTTAAGCATCGGAGTGGTTCCCCAGGCACATCGCCTGGATCCTCTAACTTGCTGTTTTGCAGGATCTGGAGATCGCCTACACGTGTGCTAGAGACCGGAGTTATTTCTGAGCACATCATATATATATATATATATATATATATATATATATATATATATATAAACCAAAATTTTTTATTGGTATTAATACTACGTGTATTATTTATAAACCAAAGTAATGTACTAGTACTTTGCGTGTAATACTACGTGCATGTTCTTATTTTTAATTTATATTTCTTTTTATTTTTTTAAAAACTATTTTGTTGGTAAAAAAATATCAATAGTTCAAATGCTATATGATTAATATGATGTTAATTTTATGATTTTAATACCAATTTAAGATTTGGATGTGAAATTATGAATTTTTCCCAAATTACCTTATTATGGAAAAATAGAGAGTTGTGAGAATCAAAGTGATTTGATTTTAATTAAATGATGAAAATGAGTTATTGAAATGACTTACATACACGATTCACAGGGGATAATTCATTATAACTCTTATAGTTGCACAGTATAATTTTTGAACGGAGAAAATTATAAACCCCCTCTCACACAATATTCAATAATCCAGTATACATTTTCTCACAGTGAATAAGAATTAAAAAAATATAGGATAATTTTTAAAGGATAAAAATTATCAAAACTCTCTCTCACGTAACACTCAATAATTCAATATATTATTTCTTATACTAAACAATTTATTTATTTATTTATTTTACCCTCAGATACCCACTCAACATGAATGAGGTGGAGAATCTCCATGGGACCGGAGACTAGAGGCATTATTAGTCTCCAGGCAATCCATAAAAAAAAAAAATACTACTAATATTTAGAACAGGATATATATATATATATATATAGACACATAAACTCTAAAATTGTACATCTTGGTCGTTCTTTGCTTTTTTATATATATTTTTTATATCAAATTTTGGAAATTATTTGTACCGCAACTGGCTTATTCGAAAAAATAAAAAGTCTTGTTCTATATATATATATATATATATATATAAAGAAATAAAAGATATAAAAGAAAAAGCTTGGCTCCTAGGTCCTAGCCAGCAGGACGTAGGAGAGGACGGAAAGCATAGTCCTTTTGCGATCCCCATCCTTGTCTTCATGGGGAGTGGGGACTTGAAAATTTTCATTATATAAATATATATATGTATACTTCAAATTTTGATGTTTTTATAATTGTATTCGGTGATGGAGTCATAAAATGTTATATGAAATCAAATTTATTAGATTATAATTTATATTAAAATAATATATATAATTAAGTCAATTTCTATATATTTAAAGAAAAATTTCATCTCAAATAAAAATATCTAATACAACATATAACTAAATTTTTATAATTTTACATCTAAATTTTTTTTATATTTTAGAGATTAGGAGAGGTCATAACCACTTGTCCCAACTCCATCATTGGTTGTATTGTATGTATACATATATAAGCTAAATAAATAGAAATATTTTAGGACCTTCAAATGAGGAGTCCAATTATAGCACTACAAAACTTTAATGAAAATGCAATGAGGTGTTCTTCCTTTTATAAGCAGAAATAACACTCACTCTTATATTTTAGTTATGTGAAATAAAAGTCTCACAACTACACTTGTTTATAGACTGGTTCTAGATTTAGATTTGAAAAATATCAAATTTTTAGTCAATTTGTAATTTTTTTCACAAATTAAGATTTACAGCCTAACTCACAAATACATCTATTCACAACTGACATCGCTTTTTAGTCTTTTATACATGTATGAAATGTAAAATATTATTTTTTTTATTTGTATTTTTCAATCTAAAATTTCACTAACCATTTTAAAAATATTGTAATATATATTGTTTACACCTAACATATATATTATTAAATCATGACTATTTAGTCTAAGAATGATCCGACAAGTTTATAAATAAAAAAAAACTTTAGACTTTTAAATTTCAGACATTTAATGGTAATATATAATACGAAATTAGTTAAATACTATAGTAAATTATAAAATCTTTGCAATGATATGCTATATGTAATACATGGATTTTTAAATTAAAGATATGAATTAAGAAATATAGCATCATAATAATTATAAAAAAGAAGTAATTTTATCTCGTATTGAAAAGGGAGAGCTAAGAGTGTAAAGTGTAAAGTGTGATCTTTGACATGGAGGGCCCATATTTGAAAAAAAAAAAGTGTTGTAAATCGGTTTATTAGCTCAGTATATCAAAAACAATAAAAAGAGATATAAAGCAATAAAATAAAGAGAGAGAGAGAGAAAATATGTAGAGAGTAAAAGAGTTTCAACTCTTATTATTAGATTAACTCTAGCTTCCCTTATATAAATGAATAGTTAAGATTTAGTATATACAATATTACTGAAATAACCTTATACTATAATCTCTCTAAAATACATACTCAAGAATGTTTAAGTAATATTTACATATAATAATTATTTATAACACTCCCCCTTGGATATTACTTGCGCTATGAATATGCCTCGTTAAAAACTTTGCTAGAAAACCCAATGGAAAAAAATATAGCTAAGGAAAAGAGTACAATTCATGCTCTATTTTGTTATTGCACAGATTGCCTCATTAAAACCTTTGGTCAAGAAAACCCTGTGGGACAAAAACTTGACTAAGAAAAAAGAGTACAATCTTATACTGATACACTCCCTCTGATGAGGACAACATTTTAAAACAACACATATCAATTAATAAAATAAGTCATTCAAATATGACATTAGATGAGGACTTAGTAAATAAGTCTGCTATGTTGTCACTCGAGCGAATTTGGTGGATATCTATTTCATCACTCTTCTGGAGCTTATGCGTATTAAAGAATTTGGGTAAAATATATTTAATTCGGTCACCCTTAATATATCCACTTTTAGTTTGTGCAATGCATATTGCATTATTCTCAAACGACATAATGGGAGCATCTTTATTAAGGTACTTCAGGACCATAAATTTTTTTATAAATTGCAGTATCATAAGTAAACACATAACCAGTCTGAGATCTACCATTATGGAGATCAGATAAATAACCAGCATCTGCAAGATAGCGCAATAGTCCTTGAAGATAACGCAATAAGTGTTTTACACCACTTCAATATTTCTTGGTAGGTGCAGAGCTATACCTAGTTAGAAATTTTTCTTGTAAATACAATATCAGGCCTGATGCACTTTGCAAGATACATGAATGCCCTTATAGCACTCAAATATGGTACTTCAAGACTAAATAGTTCTTTGTTATCTTTTTAGATCTAAAATGATTTTTATTCACTTTCAGTGAGCGGATACCATTAATGTGCTTAAAGGAAATGATTTCTCTATGCAAAATTGCTTAAGTACTTTTTTCACATAAGTAGACTGGTATATTATGACTCTTTGGGATAAATGATCGATCTACAAGTCGATACAAAATTTTATTTCTCATAAATTCATCTCGAACTCACTTTTCAATAGTTCGTTAGGAGTCCCATTTAGATCATCAACATATACTGCAATAATAACATAACCATTTTGTGGTTTTTTATGAATACAAATGGACATAGTATATTATTCACATATCCTTCTTTCAATAAGGATTTAATCAAATGATTATACCATATACGTCCATATTGCTTTAATCCATACAGGGATTTCTGCAATTCAATGTAATTCATGTTACATGTTTGATGTGCATTTATTTCTATTATCTTTAGTCCTTCTGAAGATGATGACAAAGGAAAATTACCGTCTTGGCGCGATTTTGTAGAGATTCTTGATTTCCATCTTTGATTGTGTTTGCAAGACCCATAGCATCAAGATGTATTTCAGCATCTAGTATCCATGACAAAAAATTCTTGCCCGTGATGTCGAGGGCCATAAATTTGAGTTTTGTCAAATTTGACATTGTCTATACAAAAATAAATAATATGTCAATTAGTATCATAATAAATAAGTATTCCAAAGACTTATAGACAATATATTTAGTTCTTCAGGACCATAAGATATTAATTATTTAATGAATTGAGATACTATATTTTCAAAAATTCAGGATACTTAGTTCTTCAGGAACTTAGGGTCAACTCTACAGAAATACTATAATTCATTTATTTATTTAATTAGTTCTTCAAAAGCTATAGATAGTACTAGTTTTTCAGGAACTGTATTAATTTATTTAATTCTATAGGGATACAAGTTCTTTATAAATTATAAATGATACTAGTTCTTCATGAACTAGAATTTAGAATATAAGTTTTTCAGGAACTGTATTAATTTATTTTAATTCTACAAGAATTTTATAATACAAGTTCTTCAGGAACTATATTTAATTAATTAAAATTGAATAGCATCACATAATAATATCTCAAAAGGCAAAAAATAAAAAAATAAATAAATTATATGGTGTTATGATAAATTATATTCATGTGGTAGCTATACACTCATGCCATAGAAACCAATGTTCATATGGATATTCATTCCAAAATATACCACATAAATATACTAAAGGCCTTATATTATATGCATATTATAAGTAGCGGATACACAAAATTATACTAAAAAAATCGTGGTAAAGTATGCAATTTTTATCATACTAACACAAAATATGATAATAAAAGTCCAATTGATTATTCTCTAATATGTTCATATATGTGATACCTCAATTAAAAGCCAAATAGTTACCTCTTCTCGAACTAAGAACTTAAATAGATTTAGGATTAAACTATGCTTAACATACAGCCTATTATGGAATCGAAAAATAAAATAAAATATTCTTATATCTTATATTCCAACATAAACAATCTCAAATCTAGTTGTTAATAGAGTTTGGGATACATACTCTTTTCATGTAAATTAATAACGAATTCGTAATTTTTTTTTTTTTTGAAACCATACTAATACCAAATTAAAGAGAGATTTCAATAAATTAATTGACTTACCTTGATTTTAGTGCTACCTCAAAAAAAAAAAAAAAACGGTAGAACGAGATCATACTGATAACGTGTTGTAAAATAAAGAACAATTATAGAGAATAGAGAAAGAGAGAATATAATAACAATAGAAGATAATAATTTGTGTGTATAACTTCATTGATTGTAACACCTATTTATAGGTGTAAAAGGTTACAGAAATAGGAATAGCAAGATAATTCTATTTATATAAGAATATCTATCTATAGAGATAAGATAAACATACAATCTAAATACACCACTTAAATATTATTACAACAAAAAGAAAAAATAATTCAAATATAGTTACACCGTATGTAGCTATATTTGACAGCTGCACCGTTTGTTCACCGCCCAATTTGAAAATAAAAATTTGTAACTGGCAAATTAATTATGTCAGTTGTAACCGCGTATAAGAAAGGCTTATAAATAGGCATTCATTTCTTCGTTTCATAAGCAAGTTAGAGAGCAATTCTTTGAAGAAAAATTTGAGATAGAGTTTTATGTATTTTTAGGAAATAATTTCTAAAAATGAGAGTGACAAAATAATTAGAAAAATAATTTGGAGTATTTTTGGGAAACACTGTGAGTTACTATTTTGAGTTTATCTCATTTTAATATTGTATTGCCTATATATTTAATTTGGAGAATACTCTTTTGTATCTACTTTTTGTAATAGTGAAAGTTTTATTCGGAATTTGTCCCATGAATGTAATCCAAAATTAAAAGTGAACCACGTTAAATTGCTGGTGTCATTTTTACTAATTTATTATTCAATATTTTTCTAATAATTTATTCCGCTACGCCCAGCTTCTCTTTGTAAAAAGAAGCACTCCCACTGCCATTCATTCAATTTAAGAATTTAAGAATCTAGATGATTATGTTAGAATTTTCATTTTGTGAGTTTCGGCTCCAACCCAACTTCAAAATACTAAATTTGGTATAAAAATCACACAAAAAATACTTCAACCCAACTTTAAAAGCTACATCAAATATGAAGTTATCTACAATACAACGCTAAATGTGGTGTTGCATTGTAGACACGCCAAATTTGTGCAACACCTTTTTTTTTAAATAATTAATTTAATACATATTAAATGGATAATTTATGCAATATTCATATATATATATATTTTTAATTTAAATTTACAATATGTTAGAATTTAAATTAAATTTTATATATAATTTGTTTTAACTTTAAATTATTTTTTTTATGTATTTTAACAATAAAATGTTAAATATATGAGACAAAAATTAATTAAATAATTTATTAAAAAAACACATTTAAACATTAAAACTTCATTATAATTAGATGTAATGCTTATTGTCCAATTTTGTAAAATGTTTTTATATATTAAATGTAATATTTTTGTGGTATTTTATATTAACTGTAATGAGTTTTATATATTAAATGTAAAGTTTTATAGTATTTTATATTAATTGTAATGTCTAATTTTTATATAATAAAAATAATTTTTTATAAAATAATTAATTTTTATAATGTTTATTATGAAGTTAAATATTATTATTTTAATATTAATTACTATTTAAAAAATAAGTAGAAAACTAATTTAAATTTATAGAATTAAAATATAAGAAAGAAAAAGAGAATATTCTAAAAAATATTTTTTTTAGTGTAATATTTAGTGTGATAGATTGGAGATAAAATAGTAGTTTGCATTAAAGTTACACTATTTATTTTTTTTATTTTTTATTATATTTTTTAATTAAAAAAGAAAATAATAATCATAAAATATATAAAAAATTGGGAGCGAGGAGGGGGTTCCATTCCTAGTAAAAATATATAGCTAGGCTAAAATAGTCTTCTTGCTTTACCCTAATTTTTTCTTTTTTTTTGCCAAATTGCTTTACCCTGATGTTGACTTATCTTACTCACTTTTGTATATATATTGTAGTTTTGATTTTAGATCAAAGTATTATTTCATCTGTGATATTTAACATGATTATTGAAATAGTTTCTCATTTTTTTATAAACTAATTAAATTGTCAATAACGTTTTGTTTTCGTTAATTAAGTGGTTATTCTGTCCAATTTTTTAATGAATTTCATTAAAAAAATATAAAATAAAAAAATAAAATTTTAATACATAAACTAACCCTCTCATCTTTGGTAAAAAAAAAAAAAAAAAACTAATCCTCTCACCTCTCTTTTATTTTTTTTTTTATGCTCTCTCTCATCAATCATTACAAACCACCACTCACCACCACCACCACCACCACCATCTTCATCAAGAAATGCCATCCAGTCTCATTCACAATTCCTCGAATTCCTTTTGTTCATTATTTCTCTCCACTCTTATTATTGAATTTGCCTTAACCAAACCACCACATGAGATAAATTAATAAATAATAATTTGACCAATTTCTCGTCTCCTACAACTCCATTATTGATAAAAAAAAAAAAAAAAATCTTTGTGGAACCTAGCAAACGACCCACACAAAGCTTTTGCCCCTTCACTGTGGCAATCGTTGCCATTGTCTCGGTATAAATATTAATTCATCTGTATAGTTGGTGATAGGCAAAAATCTACCTCATACTATTAATGGAGTCCATTATATTGATATGAAAGGTAGAATTTATAGACAAAGAAAATAAAAGTCAAGTGCTCCCTCAAACTAATTCGATGGAAGCTTACGCTTAAATCAATAGGCTAATTTTGAGTAGGGGTGATAATTCGTGTTGATCTATACTCATAACACGATAAGAATTAATACGAACACGACACGATTAATTTATTGTATAAAAAAATCTAAATACGAACACGATCCACTTAATTAATGGATAACACGACACAATATGAATAACACATTTAAAATCTTTAATTAATTAATTTTTATTTTAATATTTAAAATTTTCAAATTTACTAAATTAACTCCTAATTAAATATAAATTTATAAAGAAGATTAAAAATCAATTTTTATATATACATATTTTATATTTTATAAGTTATAAATATATTAGGTTAAATGTATTAATACAACATGACACGTGAATATTAAATGGATTAAGTGTGTTGTTTCGAGTTAACAGGTCAATCTGCAATACGACACGATTATTATCGTGTCATAATCGGGTCGATACAAAATCGACACGAACACGATAATCCCAAACCCAAACCCATTAATTTCATAGTGAGTTTGTTTCGTATTATTATATCGTGTTTGATATTACCACCCTTAATTCTGAGTATAATAGAGAGATGAGAGAGAATAGAGAGAGAGATGAAGCATCTCTTTTTTTACTTTTCTTTTACTTATTAATAGGAGAAAATGAAATCATTATATATGTGTATCCTCAAGCTACTAACAGCTATTTTTAGTTCTTATCATTTTTTTTTTCCAAAGCCTTATCAGTTTTTTGCTCAAATAAAGAAAAACTAGTATTAAAAAGGAAAAGAAAAGTCAATACAACAGGTAGTACTCAGGAAGGTAAAAACAATAAACTACTCATAAAAAGATTTGCTAGTTGTAGGCTTAAAGCTTAGAAAACAACCAGGCCTAAGACCTGGAGAAATCTTCCTATGCCATAAATACCCTTGGGACTGGAACATCATCCAGAAGCGTCGGCCACCATCACCGAGCAACGCATCAACACCGGTGACTGACCAGCGACCACCAAGGCATGTCATCTGGCATCTGAACACCATCTGAGCCTTATCAGTTGGCTAGCAATGTTCATTGCCTTGAAATTTACCGGTGAAGGATAAAGGGAATTTGGCATATGGACTAGAGCATGTGTTGTTTAAAGGGAGACAAAATGATAAGCTTATGAAAACCAGATAATATCCTTCATTTCGGCTTTTCTAATCCATTGATTTTTTTAAATTGTTTTTCTATTGTTTTTTTTTTATTATTATTTTTATGAATGGTGTAATTGAAAATTTTAGTGTAAAATGAGGGTCATTTTATATGTTTTTAATGAAATGACTAAAATGCCAAACGAAACATAATTCAAGGACTTTTTAATTAATTTCTTAAAAAAAAAAAGACCAAATCAAATCTCAAAAATGAAATAATAATTTGCCCTTGATTTTATACATAAGATTTTTTTTGAACATAGTATTTATAATACAATCTTAATATTTTAAACTATTAATATATAATATTAAAATTTTCATATATATATATATATATATATATATATATATATATATATATATATATATAT
>CATKHJ010448192.1:0-75777 GCA_949750685.1 Vernicia montana | reverse complement strand
AGAAAACACTTGTCTGTTGTGTTTTCTTAAAGGCATAGATTGCATGTACTAAATATATAAATAACATATATCATATTTATACAAAATAAATATCAAATATATATTATTTTTTGAGTTTTTTTAAACAAATTGAAAAAATATACTATTTGCTCATAAAACATATACTAAATATATACCATTTTTTAATATGTTTTTTTTATGAACAAATTGAAAAATATACCAAATATATATCATTTGCTTAAAAAAACATACTAAATATATAAGTAAAGTATACTATATATAGATCAAATATATACCAAACATATATCATTTTTTAAGTATATTCTTTTTGTGAACAAACTGAAAAGATATACAAACATATACCATTTTGCTCAAAAAAATATACTAAACATATACTAAATATATATTAATTATATACCAATTATATATAAATATATACAAAATATATATAAAAAATTACATGAAATTAATGTTATTTCAAAACATACATATACCTGACATATACGTAATAAGGATACTAAACATATACTTAAGCATATAAAAAAATTAAATAATAAAAATAGTTATTAGATTCTTACACAATTAATGGTCCTACACAAAGCATATAATTGGTGCCATTAGACCACTATTCATTTTATAGCAAAGCCCCCTCGCGTACAGCTCATTCAGGGCAAAAATCACAATACCGTAAGAATGTTATTTTTGGAAGCTAAGAAACGATTTTTGTAATTTTTCAAGGAACACTATAAAAATGATATTTTTTTATCTTTTTTAAGTTATTTTTGAAATTTTCCCATAATTAAATTGCAGTTATTTTTCTTCACTTATAATTCCATTAATACGATGTGATAAGGAATAAAAATGACTTTTAATAGGTAAAGAACATGCGTATGTAGGGGATCTCTATCATCCTCTATAAATAGATAAAATAATATAATTTATTCATTACTTCATTTATAAGTTGGCAAAAAAAAAAAAAATTCATTATTTCATTTATCTCTCTTTACATTTTCTCTCAAATCATTATTGATTTAGACATCAAAGACTCTCCCAGAAGTCAGCCCCTAGGAGCCCTTAACTTGCTATTTTTTTTCTATTTACAAATCCTACCCTTAACTGGGCCCTCTATCAACAATACCGAGTGATTTGGGACTCATCAAATGGCGCTGTCTGTGTGGAAGACACAAAAAATTCGAGTTCTTAGCACTATATTTCTGCAGGAAACCATTTTTTCCAGTCACCAATATTTTTTTATCACAAATCTGAAAAATCTAAGTCTCCAACATCACCAAACAACAAAAAAAAAAAAAAAAAATCAGATCAAACTAACAAAAAAAAAAAAGTACAGAAGATCGGGGAGAGAGGAGGAAAGGGAGAGGAGAGAGAAAATGTACCTGCTATCCTCGATTCACGCACCTCCAGCCATCGGTGGATGTCACCACCATCGCCAAATGAAAGCCCAGCTTCCGATCGGCCTTCCACCAAAAGACCACAACGATCCGATGCTAGAAACAGCCGTACCTCCCATCTAAAGCCGGCAACCACCGCAAGCTTCCAATCGATTTTCCAACCAATCCAGAGCTCCTTTCCCGAAGATTTTTACATGGATGAGATCCTCGTGACTCCAACTTCATTTTGGTACCAATTATACCACTGATCCATCGCTGGAAAGACAAATAAAAAATCGACCATTAGATCTTTGCAAGCGAATTCCGGTCAAACACCGGCGAGTACGGGCAAGTGAAGCACAGATCTAGACTCCTGGAATCAAAGCGCTCCTGGTGGTATCTTCCTCGCGTTCAAATTTTCCTTCGACATCGGCGAGTCGCCGGCCGGCCATCGGGCTTCAGCTGAGTGGGCCCACGCGCCGGCAAAGCCTCGAACAGACAAAATTCCACATTTCACTGTGGATCGCAAATCCAAAGTCAATTTATCGAAACTTCATCTCAAATTTGCGTTGAGGCACCACAAATCAATTAATCAGACTACGAAAAAACAGCTTATTCAGCTTAACAATGCATTTTATGGATCCATAATTATTCCAATCAGTCTTTGAAGTCGTCAACGCCATTGCAAATAAGTTTTCAACACTTTTTATACTTTCAATTTAATTTTGTAGTATTATTTGTTGAAATAAAAAGAAAAAAAAATAATAAAAGTTCTCCAAACTAGGCATAATAGCCTAATGAGACTAGCCTTAAAGACAATAAGATTAGGCACAAAAAACATATTGCGACTAGCTCAAAAGAGAAAAGTAGAGGCATCCGGCCAATTGTGACGAGTACTCTAAGCTAAAGTTCAAAAAGTAACCTATTAAGACTAGTTTAAAAGATCGACGAGGCCCCCTACAAGAAAGGAAAAATGCCAAACTGAGTCTAAATGAAAGTCTAATAAGAAAAAGACCTAGTGAACTATAGGCGGAAGTCCGAGAGGCAAAAAACCTAGTAAGTCCGGGTGAAAGTCCAAAAGGCGCCAAAGACCTAATTCGGCTATGTAAAAGCCCTCGATCAGCGAGGCATCATAGACCTCTACGCGAGGCATATTTCATTAAAGACATCTAAATGAGGCACATTATTATTGTTATCTAAGTTCTGTATGTGAAACAAGATTTCTCAAGCCCTCTATCGGTGAGGCAGATCTCTTAAATCCTCGATCAGCGAGGCATATTATTTAAAGTTTTCCATCAGCAATGCAAGTTTTCTTGAAGACCCCAAAGTGGGATAGATTATATAAAAGACTTCGATCAGCGAGATAGATTATTTAAGTCTTAAAACAGCGAGACAAATTATACGAAGATATCTATCAAGGAGTGGGGGGCTTCGCAAATTTCTAAGTCTTTGGTCAACAAGGCAGATCATTCGACAACCTTGATTGACGAGGTGGATCTCCGAAGTCCTCGGTTAGTGAGGCAAATCATCTGAAGACCTCGATTGACGAGTTGGTTTTCTAAAATTCTTGGTCAGCGAGGCAGATCACTCGAAGACCTCGATTAACAAGGTAAATCTCTAAGGTTCTTGGTCAACGAGATAGATCATTCGAAGATCTCGATTGACGAGGTGGATCTCTGAAGTCCTCGATCAGTGAAGCAAATCATTCGAAAACTTTAATTGACGAAGTGGATTTCTAAAGTCCTTGGTTAGCAAGACACATTATTTGAAGTCCTCCATGAGCGAAGCATATTCTCTTCGAAGTCCTCTATGAGCGAGGCACATGATTTTCTAAGTCCTCGGTTAGCAAGGCATATCAGATGAAGATCTCTAAGTGAGGAAGATTTCTTAAGTTCTTAATTAACGAGACAAATTATCTAAAGCCTTCTTTTAGTAAGGTAGCATTCAGATGAATCACAAGTAATGAAAAGACATATCTGCTCCATTAACCCGCTCTTCAGTAGACTCGATCAGACTAGGGAGTGGGGAGCTTCTGATAAGAAATAAAAATGACCTCTAATAGGTAAATGATACACGTATATAGGGAGTCCTTATCCTCTCCTATAAATAGGTAAAGTAATATAACTTATTGATTATTTCATTTATCTCTCTTTATATTTTCTTTCAAACCATTACTGACTTAAGTATTAGAGACTCTTTAGAAGGTCAGCTCCTAGGAGTTCTTGATCTGTTATTTTTTTCTATTCATAGATCCTACCTCTAGTTGGACCCTCCATTAATAGTACCGAGTGATTTGGAACTCATCACGATGACATATTGATATTGCAACAATTAAATTGAATACATATTAATAAATACAAATGCATTGCCCATCTAGAGAATATTACCATATCTATTAATTAATAGACATCATTGTCAATATATATGCTTCAGAATATTCGTGAGGCTGATGTCCATTTGGTATGTAATATGTATGCTACAAGCATGAGGCTTTGTATTTTTTTTTTCTTTTTTTATATTGGGAAGAGATTGGATGTTTAATTATATTATAATAAAACTTCACAAATTGAAGGTTATTTCTTTTTAATATTTATAGTTTTTCTTCCAGTAAATTTTTATGTTTTTATTCTTTTTTATCTTTAAAATTTGTTTTTTTTTTTTTTTTTTCAAAATTTCAAAAGACATTGGATATTGAATGGATAATTCTGGCATACCATGTCCATGTGAATAAGTTTGTGTGTGTTTGCAACATTATAATTTAATTCCGTGAGTTTTGCTATAAAATATATTAAGTTAATTAAAATAATTCACAAACTAATTAAATAAATTAAGAAAAAAATAAAAATTTTAATTTACACTTCTTTTTTTTTTTTTTTTAAATAAAATTCACATTCTTTTTATTGTGAAACGCTCTCACAAAATAACTAATCACATATCACCTTGAATTCTTTAAATATAATACCAAATTAAAATCATTATATATATATATACATATACTTCAAGAGAAATGATTACCTAAATGAATGAGGCTGGGTTTGTGGAGTACTGCCAATAATAATAAATTTTTGTTATATATAGCAAGAGAGGCCGTGTAATACAAGAATTATACATATAATATATAATAATTTATAATGATTTAATTACTATTTTAAGGAGGGTACAAAGTACATAACAGTGAAAATAATTGTAGACTATAGAGAAAAGGATGTTAATGAACTGCGACCTCAAAAAATTAAAATTACAAAAAAAAAAAAAAAAAAAAAAAAGGGTTAAAAGTGAAATTGACTGTCCTTGATAAACAAAGAGAAAATAAAGAATACTATTGGGCAATATTGACAACTTCGATGCTTTTTGATATGGAATGAGGACCTAACACTCTTTTTTTTTAACTTATATATATATATATATACTATATGTTAATAAATAAATATTTCTTTTCTTCATTCACTTCCAACATAAGAAAAGTGTTAAGAGAATGCAATGGACATCTTCCCATATTTATCATAAAGTAAAAGAAAAGGAAGAAAAGACATCAATGATGGCATATCTCATCTGATCTTACTATGATTCTTCTTTGTATAATTTATGTAGAGTCCTATTCTCACAACTTGCTCTAATTTTTATTTTATAATTTCTCTCATCTTATTAATGATAATGACCAGTGCTATTCTTTTCTAATAACCATCAATTTATTATATATATATATATATAATTCCCCTCCTCAGCTGAATGATCTTATTATAGCTAGAGCCCAACTGAACCAGAATTAACCATGGCTATCAATTAAAAGAGCTAAATATAGAGTAGACCCAGTTGATGAGATGTTAGATAAAAAGAGAAAAAGTTAGATAAACAAAAGTGAATACACAGTAGGACTATTGTTTTTAAAAAAAAAAAAAAAAAAAGACAGTTAATAGGTTACTCAAAAAATCAAAGTTCACCTCAATAATTGTTGAAGAGATATAAAAGAGTTGATATGCTTACTATAGTTATAATGTTTCATGGTCATGCATGGATGATTTGGAATTAATATGGGTAATGTATATTGTATATTGTGGTCCCTTATTTAAAGTTTAAAGATAAAATATAAAAAAACATATATATAATGAAAGAACAACAAAATCCATCATGCCCTGAAAGTTGGGTCTTACAGTTAGCAACTTGATGAAAAGCTGGTTTTATGCCAAAGGGAATGCACACACACATGGGAAGATCTTGATAGGTTAGTAATTCTCAACTAAGGCACTAAGGTCTATCACTATGATAACTTTGACAGCATATGCAACATGGTCTCTGCTATTGTACAATACCTTTTAAAAGTGTTTTTCTTTTGTTGGGTATGTAATTTCTGGCTTCAAGTTGCTTAGCTGCCTTGCATTTTATCAAAACATATAGTGGGCATGAGTATGTACAAACTCATTTAACATTTTCTTTTTACATGATTTTTGGTGTGTAATTTTGTAGTACGTATTAGATCTCTGTCTATAATTTTGTTTTGTCTGTGACTCTGCGTACTATATATATACATTTCTTTGTTAGTTATTTTGGTTTCTGTCCATCAATTGTACCCATCAAATGGAAATAGTAGATCCACCTGCAGTTCACATTACAGAGAAACTTAGATCTCAATAAAATTGATGGATGCTATACAAAGTTAACATATATTAGAGGAAACAATCTTTAAAACCTCTTCAGAGTTGTAAAAAGTCCCACTCCATACTCCAGTATATAGATTATAGGGCAAGCATGCACATGCCCATATCCATCAATTTTATTGAGATCAGTCTCTGTAATCTGTACTGCAAGGGGATCTACCATTTCCATTTGATGGGTACAATTGATGGACAGAAACCAAAATAACTAACAAAAAAAATGTATATATATATATATATATATATATATATATATATATATATATATATAGAGTACACAGAGTCACAGACAAAACAAAATTGTAGGCAGATCTAATATATATGTACTACAACATTACACACCAAAAATCATGTAAAAGAAAATGCTAATGAGTTTGTACATACCCATGCCCACTATATGTTTGATAAAATGCAAGGTAGCTAAGCAACTTTTAATTAGGACCTCCCTTAACCTTAAGTAACTTGAAGCCATAAATTTAGGGGTGAAAATGAGTCAAGTCGTTCGCGAGCATCTTGTTATTTAGCTTGATAAAAGCTCATTCGCGTTCGATTCATTTTATAAATGAGTCAAACTTGAGTCTTACTTTAAAACTAAACGAATAAATGAGCCGAGCTTGAGAACTTGAGTAAAGTTAAACTCGGCTCGATTAGACTTGCGAACATATCGATTAATAGATTCGTGAACAACTCGATTATTATTATTATTTTGGCACTTCAACTCCTATAATCTTTTTGGTAATTCAATTTCACTAAAATATATATATTCCTAATTAATATAATCTAATATTTTCTTATTATATAATCTAATATTATAAACTTTAAAAATATATTTGTGATATATGTAATACTCAATTTTATAATTGAATTTTTTTTTTACTAATTATATGTTTTTACTTTGATGTTAATTTTAAATATTTTTTTTGTGTTAAAAAAAAGTATTTTTTGTTATATTTATTTTATTAGAACTGAATATTTAAAAAGTTGAGTATTCTAATAAGTTATAAACGAATTTCAAAACGAGTTGAGCTTGAATTTAACTCAATTATAATTTATTAATGAAGTCGGACTCGAATTGAATTGAATTATAATTTATAAACAAGTTTTTAATGAGCCGAGTTAGAGTTTAAATGAGCTAAACTTAAATATTATTTTCAAACTCAAATTCATAAAAAAAATATCGAATTAAGCCTAAGCAAACTAAAGCTTGGATTTGGCTTTGCTTGATTACAGCCATGCAGAAATTACATACCCAACAAAGAAGAACACTTTTAAAAGGTATTGTACAATAGCAGAGACCATGCTGCATATGCTATCAACATAGACTTTAGTGCCTTACTGAGAATTACTAACCTATCAAAGTGTTATAATCAAATATATTTATTAGTGTGATACTTCTGCTGAAAATGAGAATTGGATGGAGCTATGGTTTAATTAATTAAAGGTGCCTTAGATTTTGGGGAAAGAAAAAAAAAAAAAGGTGCCTTAGATTCTAAAATGGGGTTCAAAAAATGAGTCAACACGTGCCAAAGGGTTAAAGAAGATAGTAGCTACCTAATTGTACTTGCTTCTGAAAAGAATAACGTCCAGATGAAGAAAATAAGAACAGAAATAAAGGATCCCTTCGACTTTACCAGCAGCTAGCTAGGATACTAATCCTTCTGTCATTGGATTTAGCCATTTAGATGATTGACTAAATTAATTAAGTAATTGCCAAAACTAATTATATTAAGTTATTTTCATTTTTAACTCCAATCTATTTAATAATAGAGTTTACTCATATTCTTATTAAATTGAGTTCGTTTTTCGGAATCATATTATAAATAATGATTTTTTTTTCATTTACGAATATCTTATTTTCAGCGTGGATAATCTATCTTTAATCAGATAAAAAATATGAACTTAGTACAATATATGAAATATGATATTTGATATCACTTTATTGCTAAATAAAAGAACATTATTTTCATTTCTTATTACATATTTAATGTTGATTTACTAAAAAAATCAATGTCTTCTCTTAATAATTAATACAAAAGTAATTTATAAAGTTTATTCCATTGGAAAATTGATTTATTTTTCATTTTATTGATCAAATTTTAATTTTTAATCAATCCTCTACTTTTCACAATATGGATGATATTATCAAAACGAAATTAAAGAGAGAGATTTAACATCTTACCGCTAATTAAATCCAATTATTTTTCTTTTTAATAATTTTTTGATCTAAAAAAATACATCTTGATGGAAAATAAAAAAAAAATAAAAAAGTTTGAAGAAAAAAAAAAAGCAGCATATGCATTAATTGGTGTATGATAGAAAAAATTTATCATAATTCATAAGAATAAGGATGGAGCTTTTCATGTGGAAACTGGAAACTACTCCATGAGTCTCCTTTTTGATAGTTGAAACCTTTAAATTTGGAGAAGAAAAAGGAAGCAAAAACCAAAAGAAAAGTGTTTGTGCATGGGCGACAATGGACCCATGCCCATGACAGGCCAAGAGAATATACGGCTTCCGAGGTGTTTGGTGACTTTGGTATTTCTTTCTTTTTTAATTTTTTTAATAAATTACTATTTAATTTCTAAAATTTAACTTAATTAATTAATTTATTTTTATTTTTTGAGAAATTAATTAGTTCATCTTTCTATTTTGATTTCGTCATTGAATTTGGTCATTCCATCTAATTTTTTTTCAATTTTTCCGTTAAAAAAATAAAATATTTTATTCTATTTTATTTTCAAAATGCCCTCATTCCCAACTTTAAGATTTTTTTCTCCAACCTTAAGATTTTTTTTCTGATTTTTTTACATTTAATTAAAATTAAAATAAATAAAAATATACAAGGTCCTTTTGATCATTTTTCTAGCATTTAACTGCAAAATCAAAGAAAAATGGACAGAAATACCAAATCCAATGACGAAATCAAAATGGAGGGACGGACTAGTTAGTTTTTCAAAAAATAGAGACGAATTAGTTAATTATGTCAAATTTCAGAAATTAAATAGTAATTTGCCTTTTTTTTTTTAATTATTTATGAGATGGTCTTTCTTCTTCTTATTATTATTTTTAGAATTGAAGAGTGGAATCAATTTTGAATTTATTGCTCAAATACTTACCGTTAGGTTATGCCTTGGCGTGTGCCTTTCTTATTATTTTTAGAGGTTACCTGTGCAAATTGTATAAAATATTATTTTTAATATTATTAATTAATTTTTTAGAACATTATATTTAATAAAAATAAATAATTTATAAGATTAATATGTTTATTAGCAATGACGGAGGGAGGCGGCAATGCAACATTTTTTTGGTGTACAATTATTATATTTTTGTCATATTTTATATTTGGTTTTTTTTATTTTATGTGAAAATTTTCCTTAGATATATAAAAATTAATTTAATTATATATATTACTTGAATATAAATTATAGTATAAAAAATTTAGCCAATCTTAAAAAAAAAATTATGGCTCTGTCACTGTTTATTAGTTTATAAAAAATATAATTATTTATTAAAGACATTAAATCTTAGGATTGAATCAATTATAGTAAAATTATTAATTAAAGATAATAATTCTAAAGATTAGTCAGATTTAAAATGAGCATAAATAATAAATGATCTATTCTAATAGAAATTGAGAAAAATTTAGATAATAAAGTTATTAAACACATTTTTAACTCAAATAATATAATTTTGCGAGTATTTTATATGCTATATTTAATTCCTACTCTCTCAGCAGTGCATTAATTTCTGATATTAGCAAAGCATCGATGAAACAAACACTTTAAAGCTCGAAAATTTTGCATTTTACGAATGCCAAATCTGTCTTTCTCTAGATCTGATTTTAATATTTTGGGGGTTCAAATAGTAATAATGGGTTGGAGAAGAGGAAGAAAGAACTATAGAACAAAAGTGATTATGGTAGTCGGTCGGAAGGTCGGTCTGTAGGGTTAGAAAGGACTAGGTGATTATGGTAGTCATTTAGGCTTTTTCAAACAGGGGCCCCAAATTAATAATACACAAGTGATTTCTCATTTATTTATGACAAATACCAAGCAATGATTTTCACATGCCTTTTCCTTTTCCTAATTCTTTCGAGTGATCTTTTTTTTATTCTTTTATTTATTTCCATTCCATTACTGGTTCGTCTATAATTTAAATCAACTAATTCTGTGTTTTTTTTTTTTTTTAGAGAGAAGCATATTCAACCTGCAGGCATTATTATGAAAAAAAATAAATTGTGAGTTAATTGCAGAAATCAAATTATAATTGTGAATTAATTGCATAAATTAACTTGTTTACACTATAAAAAAGAAATACTCCTATAACTTTGGTTTGGTTTATAACTTTGGTTAAATAATACTCATGAGAGTAAAAAAAAGGAATAACTTTGGTTTATATGCAAAAAATTAATGGAAATTTTTTCATTGCATGGTGAAGTAGATAATAATTCTAGAAATTCTTACGTAGATTCAGTCTATCACTTTATTCATAGACTAATCCAATAAAAATAAGACACATCAATTAATGATGCAATGTGAAATCATTAATATAACATTATTAATTGATATGTCTTATTTTTATTGGGTTAGTTTATGAATGAGCTGGTAAACTCAATTTACCTAAAAATTTATCAAATAATTCATGCACATTCACATAATAATTTGACCCTTTTTATGGCTTGTTTGGAACTCTGTTTGGCCTAAAAAAATCCTTCTACCCTAACACTCAAGATTCAAACTCTATTAAGAAAAGATGGAAAATAAACTCACTCGTTAATTGTATTATATTTGGAAGGAGTAAAGATAAAGGGAGGGAAGTTGCGATTAAGGACAAAAGTTTTTTAAAAAAAATAAATAAATAAGGCCAAAGTCGAAAATTTATTCATCCCTTGGCGGGTCAAAAACGAGTAAGAGGAAGAAGTTGAGGTGATATAAAATTCTAAACCTACTACCATATGCAACTTTTTTAATTGGCAGTCATAGTCCTCTGTTCTAATTCGTGTCTTTGTTGTTCGAAACGGTAGACAAGTCACTAACCCCCGTGATATGCTTAGAACAGAATCCATCAGCTTAATTTCACGAAAAATATCTTAGGTTAAGGTTATATTATAAAGTATCTAATCATAATCTTTCATATTAAATAATAACTATCTTATACGATGAATATAGTAATTAATTGTTTAAATTATAAGGTGTGTATTGTAATTAATGCGTTGATATATCAAATTATCATTAGTAATTCATAATCTGACGTGATAAATCTAATTTCTCTAATTTCATACATTCTTTACCGCTGCTCTAAAATTCAAAAGATATAATGTATATAGGGTTTCCTCCATAACTCCATTACACCACATTGAACAACAGTATTATAAAGTAACTATCATAATCAATAAATTTTAAGCAATTTACAATTAAATTATTATCTTCAAAATTGAGAGCTCACAAATTGAATTTCTAATCAGAAACCAATTAAACTATCAGACTTTCGTTATATTGACATATAATCAGTCTAGGGATTTATATTTTTCTCATTTCTGAAGTTTGCCTTCACTTTTAATAAGACAGCATCATGATATGAAGGTTAAAAGTATATATCCATTGCCTCATTATGTATGTTACTCTTTCATTTAACCACAAAATTTTAATTTTAATTTAATTATTTATAATTTTTACTTAAATTGATCAATTCAATTGAATTAATTCTCTGGTTTTCTTTATTGTGTATCAGTTAGTTTCCTCATTCATGTGTAAGGCAAGCTATCTTCTATAGTACTTCTATACTACTCCACCACATATATATATAGATACTTATTTATATTTAAATGTTCAATGCGTAGTAAATAACATAAATTAATTACAAGTAATATATAGAAATTAAGAATGGTATGTTGGAAATGTAATTAAATTATCAATTATTAAACTGAATGCTACTTACCCTATCTAAAAAGATCGGTCAATGCCCCAATATCTCGACCAAAAGCCAGATTACTTGATTTGATACATACAGAACAAAGCTACTCTTCCATTTAAAATAAAAAAATAAAAATAAAAACCACACAACTACTCAACCATGGCCATCGAAATTTTCTTAGAGAATAAGAGCAAAAAGCAACTAATATAATGCAAATCAATATTAAAAACACCGATCATGGTGTGAACTGTGAAGGGAATCTAAATCAATCAATTAATTAAATAACAAAAAAATTTATAAAAAGAAAAGACATCAACTTTTTCAAATTCTATCTGTTAAGATATTTCTTTTTTAATTGGGGGACCATTATTATTATTATTATTTGATTTCACAATTAAAATATATATAAGTGAACAAGAATCACATTCCTAATTGACGTGTGAGATTAATATTCTGGCTGTGCCCTAATAGTATTAAAAAGAAAATAACTGGACCAATGTCTATATTAAGATTTTAAGTGTGTAAAATTCCAAATTAAAAATAGAAAGGATTAAAGAAAAACATATAAGTGATAATGATCCATAAATTCATTATTTTAAGATTTTGGATCAGAGTGTAATGTTAAATGTATGAGCATATTACTTATTAAAGCTTAATAAGGAAAATTTTTAAATTAAGTGGATTTTTCAATTCCAACAAATAGTATTATAGTCGATGGCTTGGCAGAGACGAGTATTATATGGTGTTCAAGTCTCGTGAGTTGTAATTTTCATATGGAAGAACAAGGTGACTCTCTGTGCGTCCTAACAAGTGGAGTATTAAAGTTTTTTACCCTAAATACTTAAGGGGAAGCCCAAATCCAATGTTGAAGTTCATATTTGAAGGGAAATTATTAAAAGTGAGAATAACTCATAAATCCATTACCTTAAGATTTTGTATTGAAATGTGATGTTAAGTCCTTAAATATGTCTCTCATTAAAATTTATTATAGAAATCTCCCAAATTAAGTATACTCGCCCATCTAACCGGCTATTTATAGGTTCATGCATGTATTTCCTCATTTACATGCAACCTGCCAAAAAAGGTAGAAAATTAACCCCAAAAAGCTTTTGTCAAAAGGAGTCAAAACCTGCTGGCTGCTGTCTTTGAAATCATTTCTAAGATTTAGGCATACGCGTTATAGCAACTAACAACAAAATATGCTCTAGAAGCTGACAAAGAATCACATATATAAACTTTGTACTATTCAGAACACAATCTTATTATATATAGTGTATATGCATTAGATCAATTGCTTTTTCTATGACCAAGAATTGAGAAGCTTTCCAATGTTGTATGCCAAATCTCTTTGCTTTATTGTATTATTGTATAGCCACAATACAGTGAATGTGGAATATATAATACCTTTCTTAACTATCAAATTGTGGTGTCATTGGATATTTATTAATCTCCTAAATTAAAATCGGAGCATTTTTTTTTTATAAGCTTTATGTACGTAGTAGGCATTATTAAGATTGTCATGCAACGATTGTAATGAGAGATTAATTTTCATTTTAATCTCATTCTTTTTATCATCAAAAACATTATGTACATCATATATGTTATCAATTTGATACAAAACATAATAAATTTAAAATCTTTAAATAATAATTATAAAAAATATATCATAAAAGTTGCACATGAGTATGAACAAGAATTGAACATGGAATTTAAAGAATCTAAAGTATAAGCTTCAGTTTTATCAATAAACCAAATAAAGAGAATTTTTTTTTTATATTAAAATTTGAATTTTAGCATCAACCTATGAAATATATCGCTAGGCTAAGTATTTTATTTACTGCGGTTATCTTTTCCAATAGTATCGTACATATCCTAATGAAATAAGAATGTTGTTTCTCCCCTAAAATAGGGATGGCATGGGTGGGAAATCCCTATTTTTTCTGTAGTGATTTGATCTGAACGGGACGAAAATTTTTCAAATTTTATTTTCATGAGAGTGGGGATGGGGGAAATTTCTTCTCCCTTAATGGGGATAAGGCGGGGACGGGGAGTGTATTCCCCATCCTCATCACCGTGGGGATCCAATATTATATTTACATAATTATTTTTAATATAAAAGTATATTACTTAGTTATATATATACATATATATATAACACATGTATTATGATTTTTAATTTTATCACTCATTTTTTTGTAATTCTCTCACATCATGACAACTCTAAATAAATTTATTTAAATACTCTCATATTTTTATATATGCTGAATTTTTTATGTTTTATTAAATAAAATTGCAGAACATTTTTAATATATTGGGCGTATTTACATTTTAATTTTGTTTGATTGATGCTTTATATGTCTGAATCTGTTAATATTTTCTAAATAAATTTATTTTTATTTTTCAACCATTATTTATGAATTTTATAAATAAAAAAAATATATTAGTAATAATATATATATATATTAATAAGTAAATATATATAAGTAATGTATAAAAAATTAATAAAATATATAAGTAATACTAATGATCAAAATATGTCCAATTATATATATATTGTGAGTTTAAACATAAATAAAGTCTAATTTTTAAACTTTTATATATTAAATTTTACTATCTAAAAGTATCAAAAATTGAATTAAGATAAGATAAAAAAAAAAATTAAGTAGGAAACGGGGATCCCCGCGGAGATGGAGATCCCTGCGGAGATGGAGATGAAAATTAAATTGTCTCCGTTTATAAGGCGGGGATGGAGATGGAGATTCCCCACTAAGGTGGAGATGGGGATGGGGGATGGTACCCCCATCCCCCGCTCCCGCCCCACCCCGCCCCATTGTCATTCCTACCTAAAAATGCTAGAGCAAATCTTAATCAGTCTACTAATGAACTGAGTACTGATGTTAAAATGCCATGAGATTATGATTTGCAACCATATCCAAACCTGATTAATTGAAACTATGAATGACAATTGGGCGGAGCAGGGCGGATTTTGAGATTCCCGTCCATGCCCTATGAACAGTCAGGGCAAAGGCGGGGCGGAGTAAATCGGATTCAGGGCGAGCGCGGGATCCCCATTTATTTTTTTATAATTTTATTAATGTTAAAATTTTGTAATTTATATATTTTGACAAAAATACTATACATATTTATGTTAAGTTTTATATATTATTAATTAATATTTAAATAATAATAATATAATTTTAAACAAAACTAATAATTTATCTATATATGTAATATGAAATTTTAAATATATATATATTATGGAATTGAGGTGGGGATCGGGGCGGGGCGGCTCAATTTTATCCCCGCCCCATTACCATAGATTGAGCGGGAATTTCCCGTTAAGTTCGGAGCGGGGACGAGCTTCTCGTCACGGTGAATCAAGTTTGTCATCTCTAACCGAAAAAGAAAAAAAAAAAAAAAAAAAAAAAAAAACCTTGTATATAGGACGTTGAGCAGTTGGACAGATGTCTTATTATGTTTGAGCTTGGGCTACTTCGACCTGGCCCATCACTGTTCTTTGTATCACCATATATTAATTAGCCAGTTGGTGAGCCAAACATGTGGACCGTGGGGTCTGCACATGCATTGCTCAATTTAGGCCCACTTAGTCTGACCAAGATTCATGTGTATTCAGCAAAAGTGGTCAAGTGGTCCAGCAAGCATTAAGAGCCTGAACCTCTTTATCATTACCCTTCCTTTACTGAAGATTAGATCTGTTCAAATATTAGGCGGGTCCGGGCCTAATTGAGGCTGCAAATTTTCTCTTTCCATTTGATTCCGACCGACTCCGAGTTGAATTTATTGTCCAAACCTGATCTTAATACAAAAAATATAAAAAAAGACGGATCCCAAGATATGAAGACTGAATTCATAGAAATTACTTGGCATTGATCGAGTCTCTCTTGTTGTAACTTAAGGAGTACTCTAATTGTTAAAGGGTAAGAGCCATTTAAGCTCAAGTTGACTATAAAGATTGAATTCATAGAAATTATTATGTACAAAAGATACAGGCATCAAGGTATTTTATATAGTACCATACATTCATCATCCATATCTGCTAATATAAACGGAAATAAAGCAAAACTAGTTTACATACTTGCATAGTTGCATATATCATTTGTAAGTAAATGTTTGATACCTCAGAAGGAGGAAATTCTTTTCATGCAAGCTCGGTTATCGTGACAATATCGAAATACATTTAGATATTCTAAAAACATACAACAAAAGTTTTCTCAAATTCTTACAAAGGCACACCTATGTACAAACTGAAGGGGCCACATAAAGTTCAGAGCTGAAGCTCATTAACAAGCCCTTAAAACAAAAGTTGGTCAAATTATGCATCCATGGCACATCTGACTGGTACTTCGTTAAGGTTATTAGGAACAAAGGGTACAACAGTGAACATAAATATAACTAAATAGTACCACCAACAAAAACCTCCTCAGCTTAAAGCAAAATAACCCTCTTAGGCCTCTCTGCAGAACTATGGAACAAGATCAGGCGAGCATCTGCCCATTGGCTGTAGCTGCTTCAGGATGATAATGGAGAATCTCCTTCCACATCATCTCCCTTATCATCTCTTCCCCTAAATCCTCATCTATGTCCATATCAATAGGGACCTGGGCTGGAGGATTGCTGTTGGGATCATACAGTGGGGACATGTAAGGGTGTTGGAGTGCTTCAGTAACAGTAATTCTCTTTGATGGGTCAAAAACTAGCATTTTTGTCAGCAGATCAATTGCCAAAGGATGGGCATTAGGGTAAAGGCGAGAAAAGGGACTCCCAGGGGAATATGGAAGTGATTTAATGTATTTCTTAGCCTTAGGGTTATCGATAAATTCAAGATCCTCCTCCCTTTGGCTGCCAAGGATGTTGATTATAAGTTTAAGCTGGTTGAGACACTCTGTACCTGGGAAGATAGGTTTCCGGCCAAGAAGCTCTGCAAAGATACATCCAACAGACCAGACATCAATAGATGTCCCGTAGTTATCGCAGCAGAGTAGTAGTTCTGGAGCTCGATACCAGCGAGTAACAACATACTCAGTCATGAACTGGCCCTTTCCATTGCTAGTACGTGCAAGCCCAAAATCACAAATTTTTAGATCACAGTTTGCATTGATAAGTAGGTTCCCTGGCTTCAAGTCACGGTGGAGAATATTTGCTGAGTGAAGATACTTCAAGCCTCGGAGCAACTGCACCAAGAAGTTTAAATCCATTAAAACTCAAAGGCCTATATGCTAATGAAAACCTCAAGAGTAGGCAAGTGATTAAATGCTCATCTCAGAAAAGAAAAACAATAACAAAATGCCGGAGCATGTCAGTTACAAAGCTAGCAGTTCCAAAGCAGACAAGCTATAGAGTGAGAATATTCAGATATTGCACATAGTCATATAACCACATTCATTCGACTCTATTGCCAGAAAATAAGCTATCGAGGCATGAACAGGACCGAACACATGAGAGGTAACTATGGAAAGCTATAAAGTAATACCCAAGCAATTTCACAATTATAATAGAAGTGGAAAGACCATGGAAAGTTTAAAATTATTTGGAGGCCTCTTCAATACGAAAAGGTTGATCATCTCTTAAAAGCAAAAAAAGCTATAAGCAATGTGAATGATAATCTCTTAAATTCCAAAAAATGGGACATGAATAATATACTAATATGCAATCTTCATTTGAGTGCAATGGAAGACAAAATGAACTCATTTCAATCTCAATCCAGCAAATCCACACATGGTTGACCAGATAATCAATATAGAAAATCAACAGAACTTCCAGTACATCCATATACCCCTTGAAGGTGGATAAGGTGACCATAGAACAAACTCTTGAGACTCTAACTAACATTTTAAAGAAATCTATAAGATTATAACACCAGGATATATTTAATTGTAAAAAAAACATGCACGGAATATCTCAAGGCCAAGATTATTTATACAAGATTCTACCCTAAAGTGATGTCTGGCACAGTGTTAGAAAGATTACTTGGACTGTGCACTTTAGCAGAGAGCTATATAGCATCCTAGAAAAATAATCCATCTTCAACATGTTTCTCCCAAATCCTATCTCAGATTTTGCACCTCTCACAATGCCGTCCAATTTAAACATCACAACTAAACAACTAATCATAAAAACCAACAGAAACAAACCCCTTTCTCAATCAGTTAATTCCAACTTAGTTAAACTAACCAAGCACAATCTCATTCCCTGACTTGAAATTTGACCTGGGCATCCAAAACAAAAGGAACTACCATAAAATCAAGGCAAGAAGTTGTCTTGGAGTGCCACATGTAAGCTCACAAATTATCTTAAAAGCATAACTTAAAATTCAAAGGTAAAATAACCTAATTCTGATGCTAATAGACACATAATTAGTACAAGAACATCTTACATCAAAGCATATTAATATGTATCCAGGTTATAACATGCAAAAACAAACCATTATACTGATTATTAGTTTATTACTTAAGCTGTGCCACAACCAATGTGACGGCAATTCAGGAGGTTAAGAGACAAGCTATTAGCACAAGCCGTCACACACCAAAGGATGTTAATATTGTTCCCAGTTATAAAATGTAAACCCCACATCTGACCACTAGGTTAACTGCTACCAGCAGACATTGTCACCAAGCTAAAGGCCAGTAAGAGGAAAGGCAATAATTCTGAATTGAAATAGCTGTAAAATAATCGCAACCAAGCTTTTAACAAAAGCCAAGCAAAATCTTTAACAAAAGCCAAGCAAAATCTTTCTTAAAAAAATTTAATCAGTTAGTTTCTACTGTCACAAAAGCTAGCCATGAGGAAACTGCTGAGCATTAACCTTTTCCTTTTCTCATTCTGTACCAAGTCCACTTAAAAAACATTCCTTCCGCAAATAGGCTAGCATATAGATACCTGGAATAGGAAGTATTGACAGTGATCATTACTAAGTGCTTGCGAAGACTTGATAATTTGGTGCAAATCTGTATCCATGAGTTCATATACAAGATAGACATCTTTGAAACTTCTCCTATGAATAGGCATCATTACATCCTTCAATTGAATGACATTTTCATGTCGAAGATGCCGAAGAAGCTTCAGTTCACGTAAAGTTCTCAGAGCGTCAACACGGTTCTCAAAAGCATTGTGTATCTTTTTTATTGCAACTTTCTCATTGGTTTCTTTATTCACAGAAGAGCACACAATTCCATAGGCTCCTCGGCCAATAGGCTTGATCGGAACATATTTCGTGTCAATCTCAAACAAGGTTTGCCACATGGAATAGTAATGCTTCCCCTGAATTCTAACCCCATTTGGAGGCTCAACCGGAGTTGCCATTTTCTGCAAGTTATTAAAAAGAAAGTCAATGTTAAAAACTAAAGCATCGTACACTGATAATACAGTTAGAGACTTATAAACTGGGTATTTCTCAAAACCCAAAATTAACCCATCATATCGTAATTTAGATTGTGAAAATGGAAACACATCACCATCCAAAACAAGGCCTAACCATCACAGAAAATCAATTACAAAGTCTCTCTGTATAGAGACTTACTAATCATTTATGCTTTATCAAAAAGCACCGTTAGAAAAGATGGATTTCTACCTATATATTAATTCGCAAGGCAGCCATAAAATTCCATTGCATGCTCAATGACACCATTGAAAGAAGCATAAAAAAAAAAAAAAAAAAGTTAAAAATTACTATAATTAAAAGTTTAACTACAGTATAAATCTGCAAAATAAGAAAGGAAATAAATAACTTACCTTTGATCTTGTGAAGGTCTTCCTTATCCAAATAAACCAACTTTACAATCCGCTACGCACATCAGAACTCATCCCCAAACACTGCAAAAATCTAGAACAAGCTCCTCCAATTCCCAACAAAAAAAGCCATTATTTTTCCAAATTTATCCTCAAACCTCTCTCATAAATTCAATTGGCCCATTTCTATCACCAAAGCTTTTTCACCATCCAACCTTGCTCAATTTCGCACCACAATTGCATCAAATCTTCACCTCTTTTGTGAACCTATAAGGTTCCTGGCTTCGTATTCGATCTGTTGTAGTTAAGTGTTTTTCAACGGTGACTTCTATGAAATTTCGCAGCGATCAAGATCCGTTACCTCGTCGCGATCAGAGTAGGGTGCAAAAGCAAAAGACAAAATATAGAATTAAAATATTAATTATGATGATGATGATGCTAATAAAGTAATAATAATATTATTATTATTAATGTGGATATTTCTTCTTTCTTTTTTTTTTTTTAAATTTTTTATTGAATCCCGGTTTCTCTATTGTAACGACAACGGACAAATACGGATAATTTTCCATCTTCAAGTTATCCATAACGGTGACGTGTTAGGTTCAAAAGGATGAAAGGAATTGATCGAACGACGCCGTTTCTATCCTGCCACACGGCACAAATTGTTTTTTAAAATTTTGAGTATACTGTAGAACTGTGGAAAATATCTTCACCGTCCGTGGACTAACGGAAAGCATATTCTTTCCTGGTTCTTAAAGCTGAGAAATTATGGTGTTCGCGAGGTCAGTCAAAATATCTTACTCATTATCAGTTTATCATTGACTCATTTTTATCCACTCTAAAAAAAAAATTATCTCAACATTTTTTATATTTCTCCTAAAAGAATTTATTAATACTTCATTAAAATCTTATTCCTCGAAACCTCTAATTTTTTTCATTAATCAGATAAATCATTTAAAATATTAAACATTTAAAATTTGTTATTATACTTAATTTTTATGATTTCACTTAAAATTAAAATTAAAATTAAAATTTATATTCATATTCATATTTATTTTAAATACCTATTTATTCAAATCGACTCTAAGAATATTCATTTTATAAATATAAATATAAAAATAAAATATTTATATATTTAAAGAAATGCTATGTAATAATGATTAATGAAGTTAATAATGCAGGATGAGATTTTCAATTAGCAATTGATTGACCACCGTCTTTAAGCATAATTAAAGAACCGGTAAAATCTAACAAGTCACGAGTTCCACGCCAAAGTCTTTTTTGCCAAACCACGCCAAAGTCTCGGGTAGGGTATACCTGTACTTATGTCTACGCGGCGCATAATACGTAGATTACATTCTGTGGCCCATGGGTGGGGCTTCAGAGAAGCCGAAAAGCTCACGCACCAAACCCAAATACCCTTAAATTGTACTAAAGCTAAAAATCAAATGAAAAAAAAAAGAAAGAAACGAGCATAAAAAGAAAATAATCTACTTCAAAAAAATAAAGCATGATCTCACAGTTGTTCGTGCTCTCCCAAAGAGGCGATAACATCGTCTTTCGTGACTGTTAAGTATCTCTTCATCTCTAATTGTTCTGTACATCTTAACTATAATAGTAATTACGATTATTTATTGTCTCTAACAAGCCATTGAAATGAATTTCATTCAGTTGCTTATATGATAAGGAGTTAGCTTTACTGTTAATTCACTCGCTAAAGGTCATAAAATCAGATGATGTTTTGGTTGCGGCGGAATTTGAGTGGAAAATTATGTGATTAGGAATGTTTAACATTATTTGCACTATAGAAATGGCAAATTCAAAATCTTATTTTGGAAAAAAGTTTAATAAATAATATTGTTGATGAAATGCAGATCGTGGTGAAGTACCGAAAGGGAGTGCTGAAATATTTTTCCGCAAAGTTAAGTTTTGGAAAGAGGATGAAGGAGGGGACGCTCCACCTGTCTTTGTAGGTATTTTCTTTCGTATAATTGATTTGAAGTATGCTTACTCTATTTATTACAATTTGTTTTTTTAATGCATTTTAAGATAGGTAATTTACTTGTTATTTTTCCAAAATTAGTTTCGACTATTTCCAGTTTTTGCACATTTTAGTGTACATCAGAATAGCAGAATTGTAAATGATTGTGTTTAGAGTAGTTTTCTGTTCTATATTCTTATTATAATGCTAAGACCCATTTTCAGGAAATATTAATTAACTTGTGAATTGAATCTATACCTTCTTTCTCTAGCACTTGCTGATGTCATCTTTACTAATCTTTGTTATTCATAGAATGTGGATGGTGTGAACTACTTTCATGTGAATGTTGCCGGCTTGTTATTTGTTGCAACAACAAGGGCTAATGTCTCACCTTCACTTGTTCTGGAATTTCTTCAAAGAAATGCGCGTGTAATCAAAGATTACCTTGGTGTTCTCAATGAAGAGTCGCTGCGCAAAAATTTCGTGCTTGTGTATGAGTTACTGGACGAAATCATCGTATGTATTCTTGTCTTTGCATGTCCTTTGCTTCTTGGATATTATGTTTAGCAGTTCACTATTGTTAGGCTTATATCAGACCTAGAAAAGGTTCTTGTATAAAGGATTTATAAATAATTGTAGATGGCTTAGACATATAGTTGAATTCGGTTGCTTGGTTCACTGTCCTTTATCTAATATATGTCGATAAAAATTGGAAGTCATCCCTATTAAGTTTCTGTTTCCTTAACATTTTCTAATTCCTTCATGTTTCCTGAATATTTCAAACCCATTGAATGTACTGAATGACGACACCTTCAACAGCAGTTCTCTAATCAGTGCATGGGGAAAGCATAATTTGTTGGAGAATTCCTTAATTTGCACCAAAAATCAATGATGCTTTTCCCTTGTACTTACATATGACTAAAAACAAAAGAAGTTAGGAAGAAAATTTTGATTGATAGAAATTTTTGAAACTTCCTTTTCATATTGTCAGATATTTCTCAGAGTAGGGAAATTTTAAGTAAAGCACTGCATCATCATTTAAAAGCAAAGTTTCCCAGTGTTGAAGTTGTAGCCAGACTCGTATTCGTAATTTTCAATGTGCAAGAAATTTTTCTTGTTACCAAAGCTGAGTATATCAGACGTATGACTTTTTTACTTATTAACTTAACACTTGAAAACTTTTTTATGATTATCTTGTCAACTATTGACTGTTGTTCCTTGCAATTTTTACAATCTGGTTTGACTGTATTTTTTTTCCAGGATTTTGGTTATGCGCAGACAACGTCAACTGAGCTTCTGAAGTCCTATGTATTTAATGAGCCAATCATGATTGATGCTGCAATTTTGCCAAGCCTTGGTCCTGCTTCCATCTTTGTGGTATTGATTTATATAAGCTCATAAAGGTGTACTCTTTTTCATTGCTGTCAATATGATTGCATGTGTTCAATTAACTTTTCAAACTTGCTTGCTGCAGCAAGGTGCCAAGAGAATGCCTGGGACAGCTGTTACCAAATCTGTTGTATCCAATGAACCTCGTGGCAGGAAGAGAGATGAAATTTTTGTAGATATAATTGAGAAAATAAGTGTTACATTTAGCTCGAGTGTGAGTATTTAAGAAACAATACAATTATTTGAAAAGTAGAAAAAGAGCAATTTATATTAAGTTTCCTATCATTCCATCCTTGTCTTTTGTGTCTTATTAGTTTAATGTTGGACATATAGGGATACATACTTACTTCTGAGATTGATGGTACCATTCAAATGAAGAGTTATCTTACTGGCAACCCAGAAATTCGGCTCGCGCTAAATAATGACCTAAGTATAGGAAGAGGTGGAAAGTCAAGCTATGGTATTCCTTTGATCCCCAGAAAAGTTTTTTGGACCTTTTAAACTCTGATGCTTTTTGGTTCTTGGTGTTGTAGATGAAGGAGACATGACAAATGCATTGAAAATCTTCATGGTGAAAATACCAAATGTCATTTTGATTTCATTTGTGTTTAACATTCCTTTTTTTACTTTTACTGCTGAGAAGAGTTGGCTTTGTGTTTGCATAGTCCATTATTCACCTTTAGTTGAATGAGCTACATACATTAAATCTGGTAGTCAGCATTAACTGATTAACTGACTCACTCGGGCATGCACTGTTCAAGAAGTCGTGTTAGACCTGATTATAAATAGCCTTTTGAAGGATGTATTTTTTCACATTCTGGGTCACTATTGTTGACAGTTAGGCTAATGCGTGATTTGAAGTGTCAAGCTATATCTTTCATTTATTTCTTAAGAGTTTAAAACTGCACTTTTGCAGTGGATTGTTAGGTAATAATACTACCCCCTCCCCATCCTCTCCCACACCCCCCTTCATTGATTGCTTTTGAGCTTGGTTGAATTGTCTGCATCTTGAGAAGAAACATTGCAAGAATATTTTTCAACATTTCACATCTTTTGTTGCGTGAAACTTGTTTTGCTGCTTTCTGTACAGATTACAGTAGTTCATCTGGAGCTGGAGCAGTGATTCTGGACAATTGTAATTTCCATGAATCAGTTCATCTTGATAGTTTTGACATTGACAGAACTTTGACTCTGGTGAGTATGAATGAAATGGTGCAACATATAAAGTGTATTCTTTAATATGCTTTTGCACTTATTTTTTATGATGTCATCAAGTATTTTGTCTCTCTAACAGGTAGCACCAGATGGTGAATTTTCTGTAATGAACTACTGCATGACTCAGGATTTTAGACCTCCCTTCCGTATTAATGCATTAATTGAAGAAGTTGGATCCCTTAAGGTGAGCTTGACTTTTGTAATTCCAAGTGCTCCCTCTGCTCAGGGTGACACTTTGCCACTGAAATGTAATTTGTATTTGATAATTGACAACTTTCCTTCAGGCTGAAGTTATTATTAAATTGCGTGCTGAATTCTCCTCTAGTGTCACTGCAAATGGTATACTTGTAGAGATGCCACTGCCGGCATATACTAGCAGGTATTTCCACCCACACTTGCAGGAATTTTGTCTACATGAATCTGCAAGACCAATGCCTCAACAGCTACATTTGCTTTCAGCTGTTTGTTTGGTTTTTAATTTACTTGTTGGATCATATTGTTTTGGTGAACAAATAAGAGCATTTGATGCCTTTCCATTAATTGCTATTCAACTGTGTTTATGTCTGACAAGTTGGAACTTTTGCAAGTACCTGCATGTTTACGATCACTTTCATGATAAAATGCAATCAATAACACACAACAAAATGAATTAAAAAACGGATAATAAGAAGACATAACACTGTCATGTAAAAACATCACGAATTATTACATTGGGTAAATTGCAAAATTTGTTGAGCCAACTCTATTTATGTTATCATCAATACAATTAGCGGTACAGCATGTTGCTGGCTGCTCTTTTTTTCCCTTTGAGAAAAATTAATTTCAGATTTTCCATCCTAGCTACTATTGATTCATATTCAATTAAAATGTGGCCAAGCTGGCAAGAACACTTCAAAAGTTATTTTTTTATACTGGAAAATGGTCTAAATATGTGGTATACACAGATTTCTCATGTTGTTAATATCGGCGAAAATTCTTGAGCTTTTCACATGAAAGAAAAGACTTTTGTCTGCTGAAACCAGAGATGTGTCAACACCAATGATTATTACATTTATATGTACAAATTTCAGGGTTAGTTTTGAGTTGGAGCCTGGTGCAGTTGGAAACACTACTGACTTTAAGGAATCAAGTAAGAAACTTGAGTGGGGTTTGAAGAAGGTAATGCCTCTCTTCGTTTTCTGACCTTGGAATTTTAATTTTTTTATTTTTATTAGTTCTAACAAGAAGTTTTCTGCCCAAGTTATAAGCATTTGAGTATACATTCACTGCAATAAATGAATTATTACACAAAAATACTATACATTTTAGATTGTTGGTGGATCTGAACACATGTTACATGCAAAGCTGACGTTTGCACAACAGATGCATGGTAAGAGATTGTGATTGGTTATGCTTATTAATTTTGATGTAAATCTATGTGTCACAATGAAAGCCCTGCAATTTTTTTTTTTTTTTTTGCCCTTTCATTGCAGGAAATATCAATAAGGAGGCTGGACCAGTTAGCATGACCTTTACTATCCCAATGTACAACGCCTCAAGACTTCAGGTAAGATTTGACAAAATCAACCATTGTTATGTTAACAAGCTTACAGGTTTCTCTTGCTAAAACTATAATAATTGATCTAATTGAACAATGCTATTCATGCATACCTTGTCTTTATTGATGAATTGAAGTAATATATTATTGGGCGAATACTAAATTTGACCCATGCTACTGAGTCAATGAACTTTAATTAGACATTACCATTGTGAATCAGAATTCTTCAGCTTCATTGTATAACATCACAAGAAGAAAAAAAAATGATTATCTCTTTTCATTGATGCTTGTATTCATTTTCTGGATGCAGGTAAAATACTTGCATATAGCGAAAAACCCATCAACCTCAAATCCATACCGATGGGTGAGATATGTAACACAATCCAATTCCTATGTTGCTCGATTGTGATTGATTGCATCCTTCTCCACCACCTGTAGTTCTTATTTCTTATTTCCTTAGGAAATTTTCCCCTTTTTAACCTTTTTTACTAGCCATCTTCATCTTAATCAAATGACTGAAAAGATAAATAAAAATACTTTAAAGAGTGTTGCACATATGATAAATTAAATAATAATCTCACATGGCATGCAATTCCAAGAATTTCCTTCTTATTTTTTTCTTTTCTCCTACACAAGCCATGAGTCCCATGAAGTTGTGAACAGAGCCATTACTCAAAGACAACACTACTGTGATTTAACGAGGTCTTTTTTTTTTTGGAGAATTTTAACGAGGTCTTTTTAAATGCATTGTAATAATAAGGTTATCATCAAACTCATGGCGGCTTAGTGACCGAGTGTTTATTTATAATTAGATGTCCAAGTATTGCTTTTGATCAGCCATTTTTGTGCTTTGATGATGAGGGCATATATACCTGTCGAATTAAGAAGCGTTTAACAAGAACTTGATTCCATTTTTTCCCAGTCGGCAAAAAACTATAAGTTTGATAAAGTTGGACGGTCTAATCTTTTGGTTATATTTTGAATTGGAGAAAATCAAAATGCTCTTAAATAATGTAGATTCTTGAATGCTAAGCTTAAAGATAATTATCAGATAGTGTGGAAATATTCTTTTCTTTCTCATAACTAAAAGGTGACTATTAAAATATTACAACACTGTATGTCAATCCCCTGGAATTTTCTTTGACGTGAAATTTTTAATTCTTATCAATATTTAGGAACTTGATGCTGGTATCATTTGCTTTACTTGTTAAAGTTTATATATCTTTTTTGTTTATTTTTCTAATTTTGAGCAATAAAAATTTATAGTGCTTAATTTTGACTAGTTAATGTCGACAAAATGAATCATGCTTAATCATTTCAATCAACTTTCTAAAGTTTTGTTGAAACTGAAAATCAACCAAAGCTTTTAGATCTATGCAGCAGAATAAAGCACTATACTTTAGATTAATTATCCCTTACATTGGCATAGTTTGGAAAGGAGAAGTCCAAATCAAAATAACGAGGCGGCTAAAGTTGAAAGAAAACAACTATGGGCTTGTACTCCTCTTAGCATAGCATATGAAAAGATTCTCATTCTCATTCTGCTAAAAGCCTTTAACCACTTTAATTTTCAAACCTCCCAACCGGCCCACAAAAATATATATATATATTTTTATTAACTTCAATCTTGGGTGTTTCTATTCTCAAAAAAAAAAAAAAAAAAAAAAAAAAAATCTTTGGTGTTTCTTTTATTTAAATTTTTTTTAGCATTGGAAAAAGGGATTTAACTTAGATTTATTATTAAAATCGCATATAAACTTACTATCATATTATACCTAGGTGTGCTCTTTTATTTAAATTATATATATTGTCCTTGGATTCTCAAATCTCAACTATGTATATTTGGAATACCCTTAAAAAATTTATAAATTTGAGATTTTTAGTTGAGTGATTATTAATATTTTATAAAACTTTAATGAAAAGGATCATCATTAAATCAATAAATTATATAAATAATCATTTAATATAGTTGTTTATTCACATTATTTGAAACTATACCAAATCTTTCTTTTTTTATGACTTTTTTACTTTAAAAAATTAAACTAAATTTATTTTAAATGCAACTCTATCTAAAATGGATCTAAAAATAAATATTGAAATATGAACTAGGGCAAAAATTTAGCAGTGTATGACACCACTGTATTTATAGAGTTTATAAGATGTAAGTGTGAGATGGAATATATTGATTACAAATAATTTTCTGGCTTTGTGCCTTTGTGCCTTTGTTGAGGTGACTAAAAGCACATAGCTTCCGGAAAATCTTAGGCTGTCAAGTTGGTAGATTTCGTTACTCGATATCATGGTTGTTGTTCGATGTATATGCGAATAATTAGCAGAAATCTGATATAACATAAAAATTTTAAAAAATAAAAAAATGGCTACAAGCAAACATATTAGAAGTTAGGACTGAGAGAATAATAATAATAAATTGAAACCAAAATATGATAATAATTAATTAAACTATTATTATTAGGTGAAAACAAGTCCATGTTTACTACTAAAAATTTTGTGAAGTTTTCTATAATTATTTAATAATCAGATTACTTACCAATCTGTATATCTAGCTAGGGTTAAGTGTATGATGAAAATAAGTATATATATATATATATATATATATATATATTTTATATATATATATATATATATATATTTTATATACAATTAAAAATTATGAAGAAAAAATTATTAAACTTAAAATTTATAATATCCTATAATTAATAAAAAAAAATTATTATTATTATTATTTTTTAAAAAACATTGGAGAATGGAGATTTCAGCACAACTAGCTAAATCTAATCCATAATACAATACATGTATTTGACTAGTAAACTGGTAATAATTGAATAATACGCAACAAGTATCTATAGTACAAAGAAAGCGGACAATAGCACATGATACCCTTTGCATTTCCACTCTGGCAACTGCTATTTAGTCTCCCAACCCCCCAAACAGTAAAAACACTGCTTCTCAGAATGTCCTCTGTTCAACTTCAAGGGGTCCTTCTGTGGTGCTACATCTTTATAGATAAAGCCATATCTAAATCCACCGTTCAATCTTATGTGAAATAATTCTATCCATTCATTTTTACTAATCAATTTAGTAAGTAATTAATTACATAAAGACATTAGAAAATACTATTAGAAAGACATGTGACAGAATTTATGAGGCTCTGTTTTCTCTGTCATTTTTTTTTTTTTATAAATATTAGTATTTTTTAATAATATAACATAGCTATGGTTAGTGTGGGATAGTGTGATTGTTATCTTTATTTTATTAATGTTCATAATTAACTTAATTACATTAAATAACAAATTAAAAAAATACATCATTTTACTATATGTTCTTCATCTTAAAATACCACGGTTTAGAGGTGAACTTAAAAATAACTTAAAAATAATTTCACCGCTATCAGTATCAATTCTTCAAGCTTTGCTTTTGTCAAAAAATTAAAACTCAAATGATAAGATTTGTTCGGTATTATTTTTTATTTTCTATTTTTTATAAATATTATTTTTGATTTTTGTTTTCAAAATGTTTCTAGATAAATATGGAAGAAATAAAAAATAATATATTTTTTTAAATATTTTCTAATACTTATTTTTTTGAGATTTGAAAAAAAAAATAGAAAACAGAAAATCACAATAATATCAAACGCTCCCTTAATTACTGATTAATTTCATAATGGTTGTTTATACAACTATTATATACCATATTATTATCATAAATACTTTAATGGTTTTATTTAGGGAAAAATACAAAAAAAAAAAAATTATGTGATTGTACTCAGTTTTTACTTTATAGTTCGTGAAATTTTTTTTTTTACAAAAATAATCTTGTAATTATTTAGAATTTACAGCCTTAACGGTAAAAAAAAAATAAAATTGATGTGGGACAAGTATATCTCATTTCAGTATATTTTTAATTAAAAAAATCCACTAGATTAGTTAAAATCCACGTGAATATTTACTAAAAAAAAAAACAGAAACACAAAATTAAAAATGGGATTTGGCCAAATGGGAGAAAGGGTACCACATGATACCATTGCATTTCTTGGACATGAATGCTCAATCTGGTTCATCAACAATGGGAGAAAGGGTACCATCATAGTCTAAAAACATTACTATTTGTTTCCCTTTTGAAGCATCAATTATCTGTTCAAACATGTCTAAAGCTGATGGGTGGTGGAGCTGCAAATGTCAGAAAACAAAAGGTCAGTTAAAAATGTATCAATTAATAATTAAAAAAAAAACTGAGAATTATAATAAATTTAATTAGAGGATGCAATTAATACAATAATCACTCTAAATTATGAGATGAAAGTGTTAATTAATTTAATTTGTACATTTTAAAGTAATTTCAATAAAAATAGAATTAGAAATTTAGATTATTTCCTTTGTGTGGGTTGAAAAATTTAAAAGTAATTGAAGGGTATTTTAGTATTTTCATAAGCATTTAATGGTAAAATTTGACAGAATAATTAAATAGTAAACGAAATCAAAATGTATAAATGAAATAGTTAGTTTTTCAAAATAAATAGATTTTAGTGTGAATTTGACCAAAACTAAAAAATTAAATAATAATTTACCCATAAAAGATTTGATTCAAAACCCAAGATTTTAATAGCACTTGTTCAATTTTCACATCTAATTTTTCATTTCATTTTTCTTATTTCAATTATTTTTATATAATTTAACACTTTTTCTCAAGTGTCAACTGGACAAGCATATGTTAGTTACTGCCTAAGCTTATATAGTCATAAGAGGGTCAATTTTAAAAGTTAGCTATTAAAATTGGAGAATCTAATTATATATAAACTCATTTAATATCTTATATATAATTAAAGTGGGATATATTTTCACATTTAATTTTTCCTTTTATTATTTTTTATTAATATTTATTCTTCTTTCAATTATTTTTATATGATTTAAAAGAGAATGTGAAAATAAAAAATGGTGCCACTCCTATTACAAGAGGCAGAGATACAAATCTTTGAAGAACCATATTTATGTCTCTATTGCGCCTGGAAGTTCATCTTTGGCTTGGAGGAATCAAACAAGATTATTTGGGGGATTAAGGTTTTTAATAATTTTCAACGAAACCTTCTATTTTAGCCAAATCTTTGTTTTTAATTTTGGATTTTTATATTTTTTTTATTTTAAATAAAACCCACGTGGATAAGTTAAAATCCATGTGGATTTTTTATATTAAAAAAAATATTAAAATAGGACTCATTCATGCCACATCAGCTCTGTTTAATGTTGTTGAAACTATAGATCCTAAATTGCTAATAGAGAAAACCATATAGTTGTTTTTGATAAAAAAAAATATTCAATCCTAAAATAAAAATGGATACAACAACATGTTACTTTTTTATACTTTCCCATTTTATTTATTAATTTAATGAATTTTGATATATTATTAATAATAAAATCAAACAATTAATGTTCATATGTTACATGTCATTATGCAACTTCTCTAATTTGATTTATTTTATCCTTAAAATTATTATTTTATTATTATAAATCGGCTTATTAACACAGCGAATTAAAGACAATAATAAAAAATATAAAACAATAAAATAAAAAAAGGAAAAGAGGTGGAGAAAAATATATAGAGAAAAAATAGGTTCAAAACTCTTATTATTATATTAACCTAGCTTTATTTATATATATAAATAGTTAGAGTTTTGGTGTATACAATATTACTGAAATAACCATATACTATAGTCTTTCTAAATTATATATTCAAGTGTGTTTAAGTAATATTCATATATAATAATTTATTTATAACACTTATTTCATTTTTTAAATTTAACCCAAATAATGTTAGGTGGAAGCAGTGACTGAACCAAAAATTCTATTTAGTGGGTTCATTGTTACACTAACAATTTTTTAGTATCAATAAATTTTATAAATTATAAATTCACACTTACTTTGTTATGAATAATAATTTATTTAAAATTTTATATCATTAACCCTATAAATGTAGTTATATTTGAGTTAATTTCTATCAAAATTGATAGAATTTATAAATAAATTGTAAATTAACAAGATTGTAAATTTAAAATGAATTCATATTTAATATAAAATAATTTAAAATATAATTTATTTATTATTCTATAAATAATTAAACTTTTTTAGTGAAATTTATTTAAAAATTAAATGATTTTTATATCGATTTATTCCAAATATAATATGATATAATATTTCTCATATAAAAGACATTTAGTTTTCAAAAAACATATATTTAAAATTTTTTTCTTTATATATAATATTCAAATGATTCTTACAATAATTAATTTTTCGTGTCCCCTAAATAAATATGTTCTTATTTTGAAAGTTAAAAAACCAGTAAAACTAATGGATATGCTAATAATTTGAATGAAGTTACAATATAAATATTTTGATTAAGGAGAAAACCTCAATTAACATTACTTTTAAGAATTCTTAAATATTTATGACTTTATATTTGAAAATTAAAAATAAAGTAAATCGAGGGACAAATTAATAATTTTAGTGAGGCTATTATACATATTTTGGTGGAGTACAACTTAAAACACATAAATTTTAAGAATTTAAAAATATTTTGTAGGGGTTATGTGGCATTTTAACAAGTCTAATGACATTATTTTAAAAAATTTAGTGAGATCACTACTTAAAATGTATATAGATTTGTTGAGATTTAAAAAAATTTCAATACGATGACTTAACCCGCTGAAGACTCTCCGCCCCTTGATGAAAGAATAAGAGCCCTAAATACTTATTATAGCTACAATATTAGAGTTTAATATTATAACATAAATAAATTTATTTCGATATAGAAAAAGAGATTTTATAAATATATTTTTTATTTTTTATTTTCAAATTCTAAAACATTACATGAGATTATGTCATTTTTGATGCATTTTTTAAGACCAATTATATAGCAATATTAATTGATTGATTATTCAAAAAAAAAAATAGAAAAGAAAGTTTTTTCTCTGTTTTGTATGTTTTTTCACATCTAAGGCCTGGTCCTTCTTCTAGGGTTTCCAGTGAGGTTTTCTTCCGATGGCTCTGGTCACTAGAGAAGAACCCCCATAACTCCTTTTTTTGATTGTGTATATGTTAGAGCTGTTGCTCTTTTTAGTTTTTCTTGCTTCTCTAGTGCCTTTAGGCTGCTAGGTTCACTAGGAGTGTCGTTTCTTATGTTTTGTAGTAGCGATCTAGTCCTAATCTGCTACGGCTTAGTCCGGCTCTTTCACCGGTATGGCTATTTTGGGACATTTTCCAGTGATAGTCAATGGTAGTGGAAGAAGGAAGAGTTTGCTTGTGGTGGCTTTTGGAATCTCCAAGATGAAGCTTTTCAGCTCTGTTCTTCACAATCGGTTGAGATCCATTGCTGTTGGCGGAAAAAGAGCTCTTTATAGGTGATGGCCTTCTCGACGGAAAGACCTAGATCTCAATCAATTCATAGCTGCGTTCGGCTCTGGCTGACAGCGGTGGGCAAGGCTCCAAGTGCAACGATTATCGTTGTTTTGAATTAGTCCAGAGACATGTCTCCTGCCTTCTGTGATGTTTTCTTTGTCTTCTCTATCATCGAAAGTGAATCTCTCATCGGCGACGATGACAGAGGCTTATGGATGGGAGCATTTTTAGAATGAGTATTTGTGTAATTTGACAAAAATCGTAGGCCTTTGGACTGATAATGTGTTGAGCTTGAAGTTCTGGTTTCAAAAATCTTGTAAGGGTATATTTTATCTGGATTCTAGGTCTATGTCGATCCTTCTCTTATGGGCTTTCCATTTGTATTTGATTGTAGTTGTACTGCTTTTGAGCTTAATGCCTGTTTAATGCAAGTAAAATTTCTCCTTTGGAAGAAAAAAAAAAAAGTTAATTAATTGATAGATATTGATTATTTTGAATTTCGAAATACTATGATGATGTGAAACTAAATTACTCAATTTACTTGTATCTTTTTATATAACATATTATTATAAATTTAATAATAATATTTATTATGAGAAAAAATCTTGTCAAAACACTATATTTCATGATATTTGTCACTACTTATTAAAGAAAAAAAATTATAATTACACAATATTAATTTTTTTAAAAGAATATTTTGAAATTTTTATTAATTTAATATAACTCAATATGATTATAATTTTTAACAAATTAAATAAATAATTTTTGAGTGGAGTTAGGTGAATTTTATAAAACTATTACACCCACAAATTGCTACATGGCCCACATAAAATAATAAGACATCATTTCCCATAGGTTAAAAAAAATTTAACCCATCTTGAACAATAAAAGTATAAATAAACAAACTACAAACTAACTTATAATAAATAACATATCATTTTTACCTGTTGTTACAGGTCATTTTATGGTGCGTCCATACCGACGGAGCACCACAGAATTTGCCCTGCCAAAGTCATTGTTTGTTCCCTACAATTTACATTTATTTTTTTCTTTTGAACAATGATTTCATTCCATTTAATTTACATTTCAATTCACACACTAGTTTTGAGAAATGTGAGTAAAAAAATTCTTATAATTGCAAATAATTATGAATAATGGTGATATAGATTCAATATCAAGATTCTTCCTCCTCTACACATTCGCACTCCGGATATAATAATAAGAACGTGTGAAATGAAATATTACTCCATTACTGTTATACAAATACTTGGTTTTATATTTGTATATACTTCATTTATATTTGGTTTTAGCATAATATATATATATATATATTTTTGGTATATATTGCAATTTCATTTTAAAAAGAACAATTATTAAATAGAACAAGAGTACACTTCATTTATTCACATAAAAATGACCTCACATAATTATAGGCTCGCTCCAAAGTGAACTCATGTTGATACCTCATACTTTCTCTTTTAAAAATAATAAAAATTGACGTAATGATCCTTATACATTTTAAAAATTGTCATATGCATACGTGTATATATAGATTATGCTATACACCTCATTTTAAAAATAGAAGAAAACGAAATGATGGTCTCTATACATTAAAAAAATCATCACATATATATATAGTGCCAGACGATTATATTTGGTATACATTTCACCATAAAGATAAAAGAAAATGACATAATGGCCTCTATATTTAATACATAGGTAAGTTCTTAAGTTATTTTGTTTTAAAATAAAGTACAATGTTTTGTTTTCTATAAACTTTACGAAAAAATAGTTTAATTTAAGAAAAAATAAAAAAAAGTTATAATTTTTAGTAAGAAATTATTTTTTCGTAATTGTGAAATTATTTTTCTTTTTTGTTAATTTAGAAATTTTTTTGTAAAATTATTGTTTTGTACAAAATAAATAATATTTTTATCAAATTAATTTTTATTGGCAATTAAGAAGGATTATGAAAAAATAATTTTATTTAGTGAATGTGATTTTTCATAAGAGATTTATTTTTTTTATAATATTGCGCTGAATTATATTTGGTGTATAAATTATCTTAAAAATAAAAGAAAATTACATGATGCCCTATACATACATTTAAAAAAATTGTCCCAACATTCTTATTCCTTACATGATAACGTGTCTTAAATTCTAGAGAGTTAAGAAAATAATAAAAAGACAGAAAATTGCATGTTTTATAAATGTGTACGGAAAATGTGTTAATTAGTAGAAATAAATAAATAAAGAAAAAGGAGCAGCCACAGATAGAGAGAGAGAGAGAGAGAGTGAGCTTATAAAAAGCATATCTATGAACGAACTCTCCTTAGCCTCTCTCAATCCCATCCCACACTCCTCTTCTAAAAGGAATCTCATCGTACATTTCCATATCCAACCGTAGATCTCTGTTTTTCTCTTCTGTTCATTAATTTTCAAACGTCTCTCTCTCTCTCTCTCTCTCTATATCTTTCCTTCTATAAACTTGTTCTTCTTTTTTTTTTTTTTTTTTTTTCTTAATTAATCAAAATTCAAAGAAAAAAGAAAAGAAAAAAACTGGGAAAATTAGAAAACATGTTAAAATCATCTTCATCATCATCGTCAGAACTCCCAGATTGTTTCTATCAAAACCATCCAGTTCTAATTTCCCCAAACATCCCAACCCCTAACCATTCTCTATATCTCTCCAATCTTGATGATCAAAAATTCCTTAGATTCTCCATTAAATATCTTTACCTTTTCAAAAAATCTGTGACCTCAGATATCTTGAAATATTCACTTTCCAAACTTCTTGTTCATTACTATCCTTTAGCTGGCAGGTTGAGAACTACTACTCTTGATGATCACAAACTTGAAGTTGATTGCAATGGACAAGGTGCTCTTTTTGCTGAAGCTTTCATGGATATTACTGCTCAACACTTTCTTCAACTTTCTCCCAAACCAAACAGGTCTTGGAGAAAACTTCTTTATCGAGTTGAAGCTCAATCCTTCTTGGATATTCCTCCTCTTGTTGTTCAGGTACGTAATTGTTCAGATTTTATTTGATCATCATCTTAATTCATTCCTTTACAATGTTTGCTCAATTGATCATTTTTTTTAAAAATTTCTTGATTAATTTTATTATTAATTAAGTGTCTTGTTAATTAATTATTGAAATTTTTGGCTACTTGATTCCCAAATTGAGTTAATTAATGCCTCTGACCTTTCTACTTACACATAGTTTCCTTGTTGTTCACTCTGATCTCTCTCTTTCATTCATGCAATCCGGAAAAGTGATGTTGCCAAGGCAATACACTCTATTCCCTATATCCTCGCTGGCAAAGCTGCCATAACGACGTCGCTTTGTTCTGTTTTTTTTAACGACGCCGTTTTGCGTTCCCTGGCCCAGCCTCCATGTAACGTCACCACCACCAAAAGCTTCGCCGGTGTTAGTGATCTAGGCTTGGTCACAATCACCTTTTAGCTTTTTCTTAATTCTTTTCTCCATCACTAAATGTCCAAATAGTACATACCTAATTATTTGAAAATTTCTTCCTGCATAAACTCGGTTCACATGTTTTTTTTTTTTTACTTGCAGATAACCTCATCATATAAATTATAAATTATGTGAGAATAATCTCATGTACGATAGAATTTCAATTTATGAGAAGGAGGTCTAAATACACCGAATTTATGTAAAAAAAAATTTAATATATTTTTTTTAACATTGGGAAAAAATTTTAATTTGGGTGAGATTTAAATTTTACGTACACTTTTAAAATAATTTCACATTAATTAAAATTATTTCTTCTCTCTTAATGCACCTTAATTAGTATATTTATTAATATTATTACCACGCAGATAAAATATAAATTCTATTGTTCAAAATTTAAATAATATAATTGTAAAATTGTGAGTCCGCAAGGGGACAATCCGGTTGATAAGGAGCTTGGTCTGAGATTTCTCTATTCCCGCTTATATGAGAGATTTAATAAGTTTTTTATTTTTTGCCAAATAGATTTAATAAGTATGTTGTGTATTATTATGTATTTACCTATATTAAATTATTGTATTGTTTGATATTTATAATCAATATTTGCATTATATATAATATTTCTTTATCACTAGACCTACATGTACTTTTAGAAATACATATATACATTTATAGGAAAATGAAATGACAATTTTCTCTTTTTGGGAAAAAAAAAAAAACATATATTTATAGAAGAAGAAGAAGAAGTAGAAGAATCATGAAACGTCTTTGCTAATTGTAATAAGTAATAATAATTTCTTTTTAAAATTTAAATGTATTGTTCCAATTTTTACCATTTGCAGGTAACGAATCTACGGTGCGGAGGAATGATCTTGTGCACCGGCATTAATCACTGTCTATGTGACGGCATAGGCACTTCCCAGTTCTTACATGCATGGGCCCACATCACCACAAAACCGAATCTTGATCTCCCAATTTTGCCATTTCATACCCGATACGTGTTAAAACCCCGAAATCCCCCACAAATACCCTTCACACATCCCAGTTATGTCAGAAATGACCCTAATATTGAGGACCCTGACCCATCTCTGGGGCTTAACAAGTATTTACAGTGTCAGCCATTGGTGCCCACTTCCTTAACCTTCACCACCTCCCATATCCTGCACCTCAAGAGGCAGTGTATACCTTCCCCTAAGTGCACCACCTTCGAAACACTGGCGTCGCACACGTGGCGCTCTTGGGTGAGAGCTTTGGACTTGTCACCTTCATTTAACGTCAAGCTCCTTTTCTCAGTTAACTTTAGGAAAAGGTTAATCCCAGAAATGCCACAAGGGTATTATGGGAATGGGTTTGTGCTAGGGTGTGCTCAGACCTTTGTTAAGGATTTGGTCACTTGTAATTTGCACCACCCGATCAAGTTGGTTCAACAAGCTAAATCAAGTATAAATAATGATTATGTGAGGTCCATGATTGATTTGTTGGAGGATAAAACGGTAAAAACAGATCTTTCTGCTAGTTTGGTTATCTCACAGTGGTCAAAGTTAGGATTAGAAGATTTGGAATTTGGAGAAGGAAAGCCATTGCATATGGGTCCTTTAACTAGTGATATTTACTGTTTGTTTTTACCGGTTATCGGTGATATTGATGCAGTTACCGTGCTCGTGTCTGTGCCGGAGAGTGTGGTTGGCAAGTTCGAGTATTATATGAAGGAAGATTTTTGGGATAAAGAAGCCAATGGTTATCATCATATGGAGGAAAATGGATTAATTTGAAAAACCTTATATTAATTTTATATATATATATGCTATAATTATGTTATATATATATATATATATATACTTTTATTCTACCTAATAACAATCAGATGGGATCAACTTACTGTATTGTGTCGTGAAAACTGTAAAAGTAAAATTTGACTGACAAGTTGTGAAAATTTTCTCTTTTTCCCTCTTTTTTTTTTTTTTTTTTTTTTTTTTTTTTTTTTTTTTTTGCCAATGGCTCCTTTTCCTAATTGAAATACATAATTGTGTAATTGTGTGCTACCATTACCATTAGGCTTAATGCATATTTTTCTCATTGATCATTTTATCTCTTGATTTTTTAAATTAATCAATTTACATATTCAATTTGACAAATTAGAACTATTATCTCCATATTTACTCGGCTTAAGAGCTCGTGTATTGTATGCTTATTGACGTGGACAATGTTATTGAATTATTAACTTTTCTTGTGGATAATTTTTTTTTACCAATGTATTCAATCAAACAAAAAAAAGTCTAGATTTATTAAAAATAAACACAAATTAAACCAAGAAAATCCCATTTTGTTCATAATCCCATTTATTATATGGATTAATTTTAATACTCCCTCCCTGGTTTTTCATACCTCGTTTTACAAAAAAAAATTATTCCAATTAATCTATCATTTTGAAAAATCTAGAAAACATTAATTATTTTTTTTTCTCTTATCTAAATTAAATATTCAATAATTTCACGCATCTTATTAAAAAAAAGTAATTTAGTTATATGTATTTTTTTATATAATTAAAGTTATCTAATTATTTTTTTAATTCATGTGTAATTATTTTAAATAATAGATAAAAATGAATGAAAAGAATATTATAAAAGATAGTTGGATATGAGTATCATGGTATATTAATTAATTGATTTAATTAAAAGATATATAATTGCTAATAATTAGTATAAGATGAGATTATTTTAAGAATGTATATTAAAATCAAAGAAAAAAAATATATTAAATATGTAATTGCTCAATTAGTTTTTTTTTTTTTTTCTTTTTTGCCATTAGATAGAATTTCTTGTATCTACACTAGTGGCAACGTCCTCAAATTTTCCACATCAGTAGTAGTTAATCCTGAAACCTTTTTAGTTACAGCTCATTATGCTAACCACCTAAGTGTTCTTTAGGGACCTAATTGCAGGTGTGATCGGGTGTATTAAAAAAAAACTGAACCGAATTGAATCAGTTAGTTGAATTCCGTTTTTTGAATTCGTTTCGATTTTTGTTGAAAAAATTCGGTTAAAACCGAAATATATATATATATATATATATATATATATTAAACATATATTAAAATTTACTTGAATTTTATCTCAAAAATTATATAAAAAAAGAGAAATAGCAAAAAAAAAAAAAAAAAAACCAACCCAAATAGAGCAACCGAACTTTTTCAGTTCGGTTTGATTTTTACTCTAAGTTGAATTCGATTTGATTTGATGAAAATGCAATTTCGGTTATTTCAATTCGATTCAATTTTGAACTGAGCCGTTTGCACATCCCTATGGAAAAGTCAGTAATGTGGTTAGAGTATCTCCAACCTGCTCTTAATTATAAAAAGATATATTTTACATAAATAGAGAGTATTTTAATTAATTTTTAAATATAAAGAGTATATATATTTTTTAAAGTATAATGGACTCTTTAAATTTTATTTTTTATTTTTTTTCATAGAGCATTAATGAATTTAATTTTTTTTCCCTTTATTTTTCAATAGGTGAGAAAATTAATAAATAACATACATAAAAAGTTGTAAAATTTAAAATAAATTGTGAAATTCACTATTTAGATATGGAGAGTCAAATCCATTTTTTATTTTAAATTTAAATAATAAATAGTCCATTAAAATCTTAGAGCATTTCCAATGGGCTCTTTATATGTCACAAACTCTATATAATAAAGAGTCAATATAAGAAAATAAAATCAAATTGGCTCTTTATTATTTAAATTTAAAATAGAAAGTGAGCAAATTTCACTCTTTATTTTAAGTTTAATTAATAAATTTTACAACTTTTTATGCATATTATTTATTAATTATTTCACTTATTACTATTTATTAATTTTCTTACCTATTTAATTAAAGAGTCCATTGGATTTAAAAAAAATTACACTCTTCATATTTAAAAATAGATTAAAATGTTGTTTACTTATGTAAAAAATGCATGCTCTTTAAAAAAAAGAGCACCATTATAGATGTTCTTATTTTCTTGTACTGACTCTTTATTATAAAGAATTTGGGACATATAAAGAGCTCATTGGAGATGTTCTTACTTCGAGTGCTTAAACAAAAGTTATATAAAAGTGTTACTTTTAGTGGAAGCTGATGATCCAAATTTTTTAAAGAAGGATGATTGGTCTTTTCTGTATGAGCCTGGGTTTAGAATAGTTTTATGGATCTGCAAGATTAAACAAATAACATTAAGGCGCCAAGTCTAAACATGGCAAGACCTTTTTGATGCCTAAGCCAGTGATTTGAACCTTTATGATTATCAAGGAAGAACATGATTAACCTTGACATAATATTTAAGTGAGAAAAATATGTGAAAAGTTGTAGATATAATATGAGCATGTTGATAGCTGAGAATGTTAGTTTATACTCCCAATGGTGATTCATTTGATCAATTTGGGAGGCACGTGCCCTCATCACAGAGGTGAATGAGGTCATGTATCACTGAGAGGGATAGACTAGCTGTCGGTAGACCTGTTCGTGGGCCGGATTGCGGGCTTTAATTAGTAAAAGAAATTGCCAGTCGACCGGGCCGAGCCTTTGAAAAATTGAGCATTTTCCAAATCCAAACCCGACCCATGAACAGGTATAGCTGTCGGCCATATCAGACTCCTTTTGTCACGCTAACTGTTACATGAAAGGAGCATTGCCACTGCCATACAAAGTGCCGATATGGATTGTGACGCTATGAACAGTACCCCTTACTTGGCAATCAATATAGGTTTGTCCTGATGTGTCTGATTGGCCAATTAGAGAATGAGGAAGACTGTCAAATTCAACCTCTTGAGGTTGCTCGAGTTGTTATCAGTATAAGGCGATAAATTGAGCTTGAAGCGTCTATCAAAGAGCTTGAACTCTTGGGGATGCTTTATATGGATAATGTCTTCGATCGTGAGTTAGAGAAAATTATCTTCGAACTACAATTTTTTTGGGCCTATATTATTACAATGCAAGCCCACAAGGCTCATTCATCCAAGATTGAACTTAAAGAATAAGAGTTCCAACATTTTACTTTCGTATTTATTTTTCATTAGAGGCTTTCCTTATTATCTTGATTTTGAGTTATATTTTCAATGTTTCTATGATCGATTAAGGAAGGTTCTTTCAACCACTACATCCATATAATTGTTAATGGGAAATTATTTTTGTGCACATGTTAATGGAGAAATCATTCATGTGCACATGAAAATTATGTTTGTTCACTTTATAGTGTTATTATTATATGAAATTATAATTTTTAAAATAAGTGAAAAATATATTATTTTTAAACACATCTAATTCATTTAATAATTCTATTATTTATGTTATTACTAAGTAATTAATTACATATATCAATACTAAGTAATTAATTACATATATCAATAGTTGTATAAGAGAGAACTTTTTTTTTTTTTTTTTTTTAAATCTTGTATAAGAGATAATTAATAACTACAAATCAAATAATTTCAATAATCAAAGATTTATCATTATTTACATATAATATTTTTTTTATGATTACTGATTATTTTGATTAATTATATGGTTAATTCAAACTTAATTACATGCATGTTTATCATCATCACCCGCTTGTACTAATCCTTTTTAAAATCTTGAAGACAAAAACTATGAGATGCTTTTTATAATAATAAAAAATAATATATCAGTTAAATCAAATTTACTGAATTTCTATACTTCAAATTTTGCATAAGAATTTGGCAAAAAAAAAAAAAAAAAAATTGCATAAGAAAATTAAAAGAAAAAAATATAAAGGACAGGTTGTTTTCCTTATCCATTCCAATTTCATTTTTTTTCTCTAATGTTGCCGACTTCCTTATTTTTTCTTCCCCTGTAGAGAGGCAACATTAATTTACTCTGGAAAGTCGGTGGCCTGAATGTTCCTTTGTTGTTCTCTTTTGACGTAGTAATTGGTGCCCTGTCCTTTTCAATATATGATGCGATATACATAATACATAGATTGGTTAAAACCAGAGCGAAGCGGCCCAATAAAATTAAAATTAAAATTAAAATCATTTTTCAGTTATGATTTTAGTTTATAATTAAAATCATAAGGAGTTTGATTTTGATTTTAATTAAAAATCAGATAAAAAATCAAAACTATCGGTTTCAAATAGAAACTGATGGTTCGGTTAAATTGATTATACAATTATATTTTAATAAATTAACGTAAAAATTAAGTGTAAACTCTTTTTTTAATATACAATTGTATTTTTAAAAATTTCATTATTTATTAAAATTTTATTTTAAATTATTTCATTATATTATATTAATTTTTTAATCAAAATTAATGTAATAAAATAATCGGTTAGAAACTAATTTTAAACCAAAATAAAGAAATCGGAATCAAAACTAAAACAAGTCGATTCTAAATCAAAACCATAAAAATCGATTATGGTTTCGGTTTAAATATTTTATTAAACTAAAATTACTGGTTCCAAATCAAAACCGACAATTCAGTTAAACCGGTTATGCCTAGATATAAAAAAATTGGTGATTTTGTTTGCAAATTTATTTTATGATAAATTTGATTATAACTCATTCTCGAACTATACACATTTCAGCAGCTAATCGATTCCATATAATATAGTCCATAGCCTTTTATGGCGTGATCTATGCAGGCAGGCCTAAAAGCCAATGTATATCTGATATCTCCTCAACTTTCCAAGGAAGGTCGTTTTCTAGGTAACATTTTTTTTCCTTTTACACTGAACCTTTTTGTCAATTACGTCTATTTCATGCCAAAGACCACGAGATTGTGGGAAGAAATTAAGAAACAATGCACTTTGCATATATATATATATCCCCATTAAATTAATGTATATATAATAATATTTGTATTTTTATATACTTCATTGGATTGGCATATGTATATATTTATTTATCTCACTGAATTGATGTATACACTCAGTATAAACAATATTTAATATATATATATATATAGGGGCGAAATTAAAAAAATATTAGGGGGGTTGGTTTTACGGGGATAGTGTGCCCTCTCAACCCATGAGTGGTTCCGTCCTTGTATATATATATGAATAAATCTTACCTACACTTAGTAAATATACTAATCTAATGAGATAAGAATATATAGAGTAAAAAATTGTATCGATATTTTTTTACTAGGTAAAAAATAGATAAAAAATTTATATTGGTTAAAATATCTTATTACTCATTAGTTTGGTGTATGATTTTTTCTTTTTAAATCAGTTTGGTGTATGATTTAAATCTATACACTTGATATAAAAAAAAAAAAAATTTCATGATCTGGCTCATCAATGGACACAGATGAAAAAAAAAAATGTCAACATTTTTTTTTCCCAGAAAAGTCAACAAAAGTTGAAAACGCAACTTTGTCTCTGTCATTCTAATTCTATTTTATGCTATATCCATTCTCTAGCTATTGGTGAATCACTCAATCTCGACTCCACAATAGATAACCAATTTGCCTCTCATAGCTACTTTGTTTCGACTATATAATTAATCATTTTATATTTACTAATTATTTATTTTAACTTGAAAAATATTTCAAATTTATTATATATATATATATATATATATTGTAATAATATATATTGTAATAATTTTAAAGTATTGATTAAATAAACAATATCACTTATTTTTTAATTTTCATATGATACAGAGATTAATTTATAAGTTATTTATAATCTAAACACTTTCAACAAAATGCTATATCTATTGGACACTACCAAGCCTGACTTGATAGGTCTATATCTTAATTAATTAATTAATTTATATATAACTAATTTATTGAGTGATTGTTATCTCACTGATATTCTTTATTATTTAAAGAAGAAAAAAAAAAAGGTGGCTTTAATTTGTGTGTTGCCCGCGTTTAATAATAATAACAATATATTTAATTCCGATGTGGATATTGAAATTTTAAAAATAGCTCAACCAAATGCTAATGGCAGTTATATTCTTCTTTTCTTATCCAACTACCAAAACAAACAATATATAATATGGCCATTACCTATGAATGTAAAGAAGCAGCTTTTTTTTTTTTTTTTTTTTTATTGATTGGGCCTCCTTAGTATCAAAAAATAAGTAGTTATTTCTCTAGTGTTTGTTCATTCAGTAATTAATGATGACCATATTTATTAATGGTTTTTTTTAGGATTGATCAATTAATTGAATGTTATGGCCACCTCTTTTTTTTTTCCAAAGATAATTATCATTTTATTTCATAAAATGAGGGTTTGAAAAGAGTACAATTAGACAATACAATCATAAGGAAGTCCAAAATATTACATTTACACAAGACATATAGCCTAAGCATGAACTACCCATTTGAGGGTTTGAGACAAATGGCTTAAAGCCCAAATAAATCACGGAACAAAAGTCTGTGTGACCCAAGGCCCAAAGGCTTAAAAACTTTCGAAAATAGCTTATTCCACTACCGGTTCCTCTGCCATCGCTGCCACAAGCAGTCGAGAGAGGGAGAAAAAGGATGCCACCACCTGAATGATATATGTGCTTGAGCTTCCCCTAAAAAAATTGTACCATTGAGTTTCAATAAAGATCTTCAACTGCCAGTTACTACCAAAGGCAGAGCAAGCCTAAGAAAGAAACAAATCTCTTTAAATTGTCATGGTTACACCATGTGATACTCTAACCTCCATCAGGTACTTGAAATCTTAGGTAATGCATCAGATTCAAAAGAAAACACAAAAATTAAGAAAACTCAAGCCTGATCTAGAACGATCTACCATCTTCTATTTACCTTTAAAAGTAAAGAAAGACTGATGGAAGAGGCAATAGAAATCATAAATAGAGAGAGCAGAGCCTCCACAGATGTACTGACTCCAAAATACACAAAACTCAAGTGAATCATATGGCAAAATAAATCCAATCATGGGTAGATAAACTTTATTCAAATAAAACAACAAAAAGAGAAAAAAAAAATTAGAAATTGAAATCAGGTTCTCCTTCCAGTGGCCGAAATCACTAGAGGGTAGTCGCCTTTGAAGCCCTAGGTAAGGGAACAAATGGTAGAGAGAGAAAGAGAGAGAGAGAGGCATAAAATGGCAAAAGTTTATGGCCAACTCATTTGCAGATAATTGTCAAATCTATCTTCTACACCTCATCAGCTAGTACTGGTAGGGATAGTTTCAATTACATAAGAAATTAAAAAGGATCAAAGTAAATAATTGTACGTGTTCGATCTTTAAGGAAAATTTTTACCTACACTAGATGTATGTCCCCACCTATACACCAAACCAATAGATGATTGACACATATTCATTAGTTTAAATAATTAAGTAAGTGTTAATCATCAAATACCAAAGTGTAAAACACTCATACATACGTATCACTTTCTTATTTGTTGTGGTGTATACACCCAGTGTAGGTAATAATTATCCTGATCTTTAATTAAGTTAATAATATTTTCCCTTTTATTAATTGATTGTTAAAAAAAATTATGACCACAAGTTTTATTTCTCTCTTTTTAGGTTATATATCATTTAGCATTCACTGTGAAGATTAGTTAAGAGAAATATGAAAAACTATATAAGACATCAAATAAAATATATTTATTTTTTATTATGTCTTAAATTAATTAGAAAAATGAATTGTCACGATAAGAGAAAATAAGAAATAATAATTTTTTATTTACTTTATCATCTTATTTTTTTAAATACAATTTTTAATATAATAATACAATCAAAACAAAAAATTAAAAACATAAATTATTAATACCAAATTAATAACTCCTAATTTTATGTTTTTTTTTTTGTTGGGTGAATTTAAAGCATGATGCTTTATGATGTATGCATTAAAGTTTTAATTTTTTTTTAATGATAGGAGAATTAAGTTCTTAATGTTTCATCATAACAAGAAATAAAATTGGTGATTAAATTAATTATTGGATGACGTAGTAGTATATAATGTTAATTGGGCAACTAGGCCACTACTAGGCTGCTTTATAGACCAACATGAGAGATAGTGCTTTACTCTATAAAAAATATATATAAGATTTCAAGCATGTCTCTTTAGTTGGTCAACACTTAGCACTATACCTTCTGTTAATCGTCGCATCTTATTATTATTTTATATTGGCTGCATTTTTTTTTCCCCCTTAAAAAGCTTATTTTATTTAATTGAAGGATAATTATTTAATGAAATATAGTATAATGGAGTCTTATCCTGCAGCATTAAATTAAATTAAACAATAATTATATAGAACCACACGCCCACATGATTATATTGACTTGTTTTATATAAGTGGGGATTTAGCCATTGACTACTTAGAAAACAATTATGGAAATTAATTATATTCCATTGGGATTTAGGCATATTGGAATCCCACACATTGTTGGATTTGATGGTGCCAGAGCCTGAGCCTGACGTTACGTTATGAATTATGAAGCTGCTCACAAATCAGTAAGTTTATTGGGCTGATTCGACCTAACTAAAACTAAAAACATATAATCGATGTGAATTGATCAGACAAAAATAAAAAATACATAAATGTGTATAAATCGAACTAAATTTAAATTCGCAATCTCACAGTGAATAAGCTTAGTTTATTATTGCTTGCCATCAGACCTTTGTCCTGATGGTCATGTGCTTCGTTGTATATATTGAAGGAACTCAGTTTGAGTTTTTCCTTATCAAATCTAGGCAATTATCAAGTTTGTCTCATTTAACAAGTTACCATCACCTCCCATGCTAACTTCTGTTAAAAAAAAAAAAAAAAAAACTTGGCTTATTATTAACTATGTAACAAAATTAATCCCTCCAATAAATTTATTAATAATTTCCCCTTCTTTCTATTCAATATGTAATATTTCTTCATTGTAGAATAATAGCTTATCACAATGCGAACATTAAATTTAATTTCTAAATTTTCAAGTGAAAAGGAAGAATATAAAATTACTTTTTATGGTAACCCTTTTGTAGTACATGAAGAGTCGACCTTGTGTGAGACTGCCCTAGTTTACGTACATATATCAACTTATAAAAGTTTTATATTTTGAATTCACTATTAAATTATTAGCTGCATATTGATTGAATATATATGTATTTTATAGTACAAAAGTCATAAATTTAAAGTTCGATAATTCTCCAAATTTAAAAATTGTGAATATGCATTTAAAAATATTATAATTAAAATATATATTTTTTAAATAATTATAATTAATATATATATATTTTTTGCCAAATAATTATAATTAAAATATTATGTACAAGGTTTGCTGGAAACTGACAGTGATACAACCAGGAAAATGGCAGATGGGACATGGCAAAATAAAGGGAAAAAAAATGATTGGACGAGTAAAATTGATACTTAACAATCATGTAGGCCTAATTGAGGTGAATAATCAGAGGCGGAATATATATATATTTTTTTACAGAGATATTATATACAAATCTAAATATTTGTTACAGATTCTGAATACAAAGTACTCATTCATAAATATAAATTCATAAATTTAATAAGTCAATATGGGTAAAAATGAATTTGAATAAATCTAAATAATTGTTATAAATTTTGAGTATAAAATACTCGCTCACAAATACAAACTCACAAATTTAATAACTTAATATGAACAGAAATAAATTCGAATAATTCTCGTCATATACAAAGTTTGAACTTGAAACCTCCTAATCTTAGGCAAAAGCGGCTCAAGATTTTAGAAAGTTTTAGACAAAATCATAAAAAGAGATCTTTAAAATTAAAAAATACAATATAAATAAATAAGTTCAAATTAAACCATTTTCTTTATAAATAATATTTAATTTTATTAATATTAGAGTGAAAGTTAAATCATAGACAAAGATTTCACGCTTTTAAATCATAAAAAACACAAAATAAAAAAAATAGTATAAGAGTATAATACAAACTAAGTAACAACTCTGAATAAAGCTAAAAACCAAAAATATAGTTAGTCATGAAAAATTAATAAAGTTAATTATAATGTAGTTATTATTAGTGTTAGTTTTTAGATTACTATTATTTTTTATTTTAAATTTTAATTTTATAAACTAATTTTTAGGATGTTTCTATTTTATAAATTTTTTATTAAATTATATTTTTAAAATTTTATATTTTTCGCTACTTTATTTTGTAAAAATCTTCCTAGTATATATATATATATATATATATATATATATATATATATATATATATATATAATTAGAATGCTTAAGACATTTGTCTTAGCCGCCCTAATACAAACCACAAATTATAAAATAAAATTATGACTTTGATTAAATGTGGGTTTGAAATTAACTGAATGGTATACATCGAAAGTTGTCGGCAGGTTATATATATCTATTAAATACAATACAACGCTTGCCGGATAATATATATATATATATATATATATATAAATTAAAACTAAATAAATAATGTTTTATTTATTCTCTCTCTCTCTATATATATAAATTTTTTGAATTATAAGTAAATATATATAATTATTAGTATGTTTATAAAATTATTTATTATTATTTTTATTAAATTTATCATTTTTAATTAATTAATTTATTGAAATTTTTAGTAATTGAACTTCAATATAATTAAAAATTATGGAAACACTCTCTTATTATTATTATTATTTTTTTTGCCAAACCACTCTCTTAATTTTAGGATTATATATATATATATATATATATATATATATATATATATATATATATATATATATATATGATTCGGTGATAAATTAATGAAAAGGCTAAGGAAACATAAAGAATCTTGGGCAAGTGACATTAATATCTTAGAGAATGAGGAAAGTCATTTCCTTTCACCAACAAAATGGTCAAATTAGAGATAAATCATCATAAAATCATATTTTTTTATCATTAAAATTATCATATTTGGTAATTTTTGTCAAATTAATCTTTAGTCAAATTTTAATTAGCGCGTGTACTATAAAATCAGATAAAATGTTGTTAATTTCATAAGTTTTGGCATAACTTTTCGAAAAAATGTTTTTCTAAATTTTTTTTTGAGTTTTTTCAATTTTGAAAAAAACAAATGAATAGATATTTTTCCAAAAAGTATGATTGAAAAAAATTAAAAAAATCAATCAATTAAATAAAAAATTCAAAAAGTATTATTTAGCCTCCAAAAGCTATTATGTGATTAATCAATATATTAATGATTAATGAAAATTAAATATAGCATGGTATTAATTTATGTGATTACAAGTTTGGTTTCAAATTTTTTATCGCACCTTGTTAGATTTTCTAATCCGCCCACGTTTGAATGTTATTTATCGATATTAATGAAGGATATTTTGAATTTTGCAATTCTTATATTCATTTGATTATTTAATTTTTGTTTTTTCCCTGAAATTCAATTTTTAATACTGAATAAAGATGTGTATGATAATCAACAAAATCTATTCAATTTCATTCATTGAAACATTCAATTATTATACAATATCGAAAAATAACTTTCACTCCTACTTCTAAAACTTAAATTTAATTAATTACTATTAACATGTAGACTAAAAAAACACTTTTTAAATTTTTTATTTAATTAATTATTTTTTTTAAAACAGCTTTTTTTAATCATGTTTTTTAAAAAAACATCTGTTTACCCTTTTTTTTTTTTTTTCAAAACACTTTTCAAAATTAAAAAAATCATTTTTTTAAAAAAAAAATATTTTTCTGAAAAGCTATATCAAACACGATTTATGAAATTAACACTATTTTATCTGATTTTTTTTTTCAAAATTTGACTAAAAACTAATTTAATAAAAATTACTAAATATAAAAATTTTAATGACAAAAAAATAATTTTATTATAATTTACCCTCAAATATCAAGTTTGAAAACTATTTTAGTCGTTTTGCCATATTTTTCGTCAGTTGCATAGACTTTTAGCCATTAATTGTTGTCTTAGAGACAGCTTGGAGAATATTCTTTGACAAAACATTGTACCACGATTCACGCGCATTTTCTATGTCCCCGCATGTATAGGATTTTTGCTCCTTCATTTCTCTCATATTTTGTACTATATAATAATTCTATATAAATATAAGATTTTTCGATATTGAGACATGGGAACCTTAATTATGTATTCATTTAATTAAAACTGCAGCAGCCAAGACTTCTGAATAGTAATTTAAAGAATTGGATTTTTTTTTTTTTTTTTTTTTTTTTGTCTCGCATCAGAAAAAGTGAAAAGAATTTAAGGTTGTGTTTGGTTATTGAAAATATGAATATTTTCATTTAAATTTTATTGATGAAAATATACATTTAGTTGGAAGAAAAGGTTTCCATTTTGTTCCTTGATCCAAAACAGCATAAACTTCTTGTCCCTTGCATCTTGACAATCAATTCCTTCCATTCAAATTTTAACTTAAAACAATTTTAGTTTATTGTCCTATAAATATTACAAGATAAAATGAATCCATTTGATCAGGCCCAAACAAATCCATATTATTTCAACTCCTTGTCAGAGATTGAGCCTCAAAAGTGGGCCACTGAGCAAGCCCAACTTACTAACTGGATCGTTACTATCGTGGGAAGCATCTATTAAATACAATACAGTGCTTGCCCGGATAAACAGTGCCAATTTGGAGGGTACCATTGTCTGCTGCTGTGAAAATTAAAGGGCAGATTCGTCATTTCGTGCTCGCTCAATTACGTCAGTGTTTCTGATGCCCAGTTAATCAATAAGCATATACCAGTCAACTACAAACTACAATTTCGCAAAAAAAAAAAAAAAACTACAAACTGACAAAACTCAAAACCGCGCGTCAATGAGCGCGTCAAATGACGCGTCACGGTTCTGTTAAACAGAGCTTGCCGAAGACTCCACAGTCAACGTAAACTGAATAAGAAATTAACTTTTAGGGACGAAAAAATAAATTTTTTTTTTTGGGTATGGAATTAATTTTTTTAAAGTATAATTTATATAAAATGATAAATATAATTAAATGAATTTTTATATATTTAGAAAAAAATCTTCTAAAATAAAAAAAATAAATATAATACATAATTAAATTTTTATAATCTTACACTTATAAATTTTTATATTTTAGGAATTAAATCAGCTATAGCCACCTCGCCATTAGCTCCGTCATTGTTAACCTCAGCCGATAAAAAATAATTGAAACTAAAAAAGAAAAACTAAAATAGAAGAATTTCAAACGGTAACTTAGGAGGCAGGGTTTCCTTGTGCACAGAAATAACTTACACACCAACTTTTTTTGTGCTACATCGCGATTTCATCGTCGAAGTTTCAGGTACGATCCTCTCTTCTCAGCCTTCCTTTCTCCTTCTTCTATTTTACGCAACGCTTTCGCCGAAAATATATATTTATTTATTTCTTTTCATTTTTCTTAATTTTGAAAAGCTGCTTGCCGGTTTATCAGAATCTGAACGAGGTTAGTGCTTTCGATTTTTGGTCTTCGTACAAGTTCGAAGATAAATTTGTGCTTTTTTTTTCAGAATCTGAACAAGGTTAGGCGATAAATTTGTACAAATTTGGTATAGATCTTGATAGATTTTGATGTTAATTGAAACTCTTCAAAGCTTCCTGGATTTCTATGGATTTAAATAATTGTTTGACTTAATCAATATCGACTTTAAACCTATTCAACTGCTAGTGTTTTTGAGATTGTGCTTTTCTCTGTTTTTCTTGCACATATTCGATTATGGCATACACCAAAAAATTCTAGGGTTTTAACTACTATTTGATATTTATTTTTCAATGTTTTATAAAAGTTTTTCTCAAATTTAAATTTGTTGGTTAGTTAATTATATATCTTCACACTTTCATCTTGAAGAGAAGAAAAGAATGGCAGAACAAATGCCAGGGGAACAGAGTATTGCAACCAGCATTCGCTCATCAGAAAACCCTCGGTTCAATAATATGCGCAAATGGTACTTCAGTAGGCATGAAATAGATGATTGTTCCCCTTCTAGAAAGGATGGCATTGACTTTGCAAAGGAGTCTGAGTTACGGAAGTTGTACTGCTTATTCATTAAAGATCTTGGCAGGAAGCTTAAAGTGTAAGCTTAGGATGTTGCTCATATTACTCGTATTATTTGCAATGTATTAGTATTTTACTACTGACTTTATCACTTGCACTCGGGTTGAGTTATTCCAGTAGCATTGCTTATCTATCATTCTTAGACATTCATAATCATGCTAGTGAAAGTCGGTTCCTGTTTTTTACTTCAATTTTTAGTTTGTTTGTTGTTAGAAATGCCTGCTACTTTAGTCTATAAAACTCACCTCTGTCATTCCACTAACTTGTTCAACATTCTACTTAAATTGGATTTCTTGTCTTGGTTCCCGTTATAGTCAAAATGAAATGTAGAATTCTGTCTATAACACAGCTTTCACTCATTACCTTTATCAATTCCATTTGTTTCGAGGCACTTACTGTCAGGTATCTTGTAGTTGATTGGTTGGCAGTGAAGTTATCTTCTTTATGTCTGATTATATTTCTCATGCCTTATTGTTTTTTACTTTATCAAACCTGCAGGCATGATTGTTTAAACCACTAAGTTTCACATTGGTTGCAAATCTCTTGTCAACCCACCGTTTCTGGAGTCATCTTTTAGCAGATTCTGAATCTTTTCTATTTGAGAGAGAATCAACATATCTTTAAAATGATTGATGTACAAACCTCAACTATGTTCAATGATGAACCCTGAGAAAGGCCTTAAGAATATTGCTCTATAGTTGTCTAACTGTGATGTAATCCTTGTCATGTTGCGATTGCCATGGAGTAGAAACTATTTTCCTTTTCCTTGTACTTTTTGGCGTCATATATTCACCTAGATGGTGATCGATGATGTCTGCCTTTCAGACCTCAGGTGACAATAGCATGTGCATTGATGTTATGCCACCGGTTTTACTTGCGTCAATCTCACACGAAGAATGATTGGCAGGTATTCATCGTATCCTCATGTTTTATTTGCTTTCCTATTTCTTAGGACTTTATGTGTAGAATACTAATTTCTAATTTGTTCTGGGTAAGACAAATACTTGGTGCATAGTGTGACCATCCTTCCTATCAAACTTACACATGAGATGATGTGCATGTGCTATAAATGACTCATTAGAAAACACACACACACACACACACACACACACACATGAAGATAGAGGGAGGAAGAGAAATAGAGCTTCTATCATGATATCTTGCATCCCAAGATGAGTATAAGGCTCTCATGCTTGGTATTTATATATGTTCATGACAAGAACGTACCTTGATGCTTTGTTGTGTTGTTTAAATGGAATTATACTATTATAGTTGAATGATATAGTTTTTGTGTGGAAAAATTGCATCAATGGTGTTCAAACTTTTTAATTTTTGTTATTTTGGTATTTGATCTTGTTTTTTGTTCAATTAAGTGTTCGAACTTGCTAATTTTTATACAATATGGTGTCTCTAGTAGATTTTACAGGTTAAAATGATTATATACTTTATTTTGAACAGAAAATTTACTTAAATATCTTTTTTTAAAATGTTATATCTTTTTTTTTCATATTTTCTCTTCTTTCTTCATTTTTCGTCATTATTATTATTTTTTTTAATTTGTATTTGCTTTCTAAGAAACAAAACCATAAATAAAAAATTTTATAATTATTTTTTCTCATTTAAAAAAAATTAATACTATTTTTCTTTCCATTTTTAAAAAATAAAATAAAAATTCAATCATTAAATTAAATTCATTTCTATTTTTTCTATAATCATCAAATAAATTAAAAAAAGGAAATAAAGTATTTGAAAAAATACAATAAAGAATAAAGAGAGAAAAAGAAAGAAAATAGGAAAAAAGAGAGAAAAACATAAATTAAGTGATGAGAAATAAGTATATTTAAGTCATTTGAGCATATAAAATGAGTAATATAATCATTTTAACCTGTAAAATCGGTCATAGGCACTAAAATGTTAAAAAAATTACCAGTTTAGACACTTAATTAAACAAAAACCAAGTTCAAATATCAAAATAACAAAAATTAAAAAGTTTAGACACCATATTTTTTCCTTTTTGTTTTGTGAATATATACTTCGTTCATGAGTTCTTTTGATTCTTTTAAACTGAAATTAAGGTTTTTTCTGCACGCTTGCCTTGTTAACTTGGCTGAGCCTCCATTCTACTCGTTCCAGGGTGTTATTCTCTATAAGATTATTAGAAAACAATTTTTTTAAAAAACAACTATGCAAGGCCTATGCTGTTTCAGGTATAGTTTGTATGCTTTTTTTTTCCCATCTCTACTTGAATAAGATTAATTTTTAGTACCTGTGCCCCTTGAACCTGTCTGTTACATAACACATGCTTCTGGTTTTGATTGATAGTTCTCATAATGACAGTTGAAAGTTTGCAGACAATTGCTACTGCAAGCATGTTTCTTGCTTGCAAAATAGAAGATACCCCACGCTGGCTGAGGGATGTTGTTGTTGTGGCTTATGAGATGATATACCAATGGGATCCTGCTGCCCCACAAAGAATCCGAAGAATAGTAAGTTCACATGCTCGCACTTCTTTAAGATTTCATGCGATAATGAATCCTTGAGTTCTGACTCGCTTATCCAATCCCCTTTTGTTCCAGGAATTTTGTGATAAGCAAAAGGAATTGATCACAAGTGGGGAGAGGCTGCTATTGACAACAATTGCATTTGATATTGATATCCAGCTCCCCTACAGGCCCCTTGTTGATGCTTTAAAGAAATTGAATATCTTCCCAGATCTTGCAAAAGTAACATGGAATTTTGTGAACGACTGGTGAGCACTTTATTCTTTGCATGTGGTCCAGCATAGATTTAATATAAATCTCTATGTATCTGTTTTTATGGTCAAATCCTTTCTGTGAATGGAATATGCAGGCTTTGTACAACATTGTGCTTGCAGTACAAGCCCCATTATATTGCAGCTGGTTCCCTTTTCCTTGCTGCCAAATTGCAGAAGGTGAAACTTCCTACAGAGAAGGGAAAGATTTGGTGGCTGGAGTTTGATATTTCACCTAAGCAATTAGAAGGTATGTCAGTGTGTATCACCTTTGGTATAGATCATGGGATCCATGGTCATGAATATCAAAAGTTCAGTTGCAAGTTCCAGTACATATTGTTGTTATGCATAATATTTTAATGAATATCATAAATTTCCAAGGACATGTTAGATTTTGGGATGTGTTATTCCTCAAATGCTATTGTCTTTGAGAATTATATACCCTTACTGTTACTTTGAACAGTTCTTACATATTGCCTTTTTGTCTCATTAGTTGTTACTTATTTGCTTCTATTCACATTATTTTCAGAGGTCATCCAAGAGATGGTCAGGTTGTTGGAGGAAGACAAGAAACAAGCTCTGCCTCCAACACATGGGAGGGCCACTCAACCTGGAGCTTCAGTTGGAAAGACAATCACTAGTAGCCCACAATCAACAATTACAAGTGTGTCAATTGCTAGTTCACATTCTAGCAGTGGAGCTGTTATAGAATCTGAAGTCTTGGCCGAGAGAAACTTTAGTGTGCAATCAGCTTTACCATGTCAAACAAGCGATAGTGGTGGTGCAAGCAGTCATATTGATGATGGTGATAGCCAGAGTCAACCAAGAAGAGGGAGATTTCATTTGAATTCAAACTCTAAGATTGTCTCAATTCATAATTCTTCCAGCAAGATTGATGCCAACCGCATTAGAGAGGTATTGAAGAGGAGGAAATGCGAAGTAGCTGCAAAAAACATGCCAAATGAAACCATTAATGCTGAGATAGGTAGTGAAGCCTGGATAGAAAGGGAGCTGGAGAATGGAATAGAGATGGAAAAGCTGCCTCGTTAGAAAAGAAACAAAGGAAGTTATGATGAGGTTGTCTTTCTAGTAACAGGAGTTTCATGCTAATAACTAGGATTCATTCTCAACATCTGTAAATTTCACGATTATGTACAGCTTTTCAGGAAGTTTATGCTAGTAATGGACTAAGATTATTTGGCAAGAATAATGGATTCATAGATGCAGAGTTGCAGAATTATGTGCAGCTTTTTAGAGAGTGAATCTGATGCCGCTGCAATTGTGGATTTTTTCCCCCTTCTGGTACACACCGCATTCGACTTATAAAGTGCACAGATCATTTGCTGATGATAGTTTTTTGTGAATTTGGCTTCTGATGCAATAACCAAAGTTTGTCACCTCTGAAGTACACTTTGTGGTTTGTACAACACCCTAGACAGATTGAATGATTGCAGAATCGCGGATTGGACTATTATGCTTTGTATCAATTGAACAAATAATTCATTTCATTTCTACCGCTAAAATACCAGAATATAGATTTTGAATTATTTACATTTTAGAATGAGAGAGAATGTACCATATAGGGCATCAAACTATTGCACATCTTAGCAATTTTACTAGTAAATTCCAATTTACCAAAAAAATCCGTAAAATTTTATAAAATCCATTTGGCTGGAGAGACATTACGTTGATTTGTGTTGAGATAGTTATTTACTTCACTCCTAATTATTATTAGTTCCTTTAATAGTTGTGTAAACTGGAAATATAAAATGTATGGGTTATGAGAAAAAGAATGGGAAACAAATCAGAGAAGATGCTTGTGAGTGTGAAATTGATGAGAAAGACGATAATTGGCCAATCTTATCTCCTTTTCCATTTCACTTTACTTTCCTATGCCCTTTTGCACTTTCACTATATCCTTTTCTTTTTTTTTTTTTACCGTACCAAACAAAGTGATGAGCTTCCCTTTTCCAATATCATCTAATAATCAGCCTTTCTTTTCCTCTTTTAACTCTCACTATTCACTTTCGTTTTGCTTATGCTTGCTGATTAAGCTTTCGAAACAAGTATCTATGTATCTTTCCTTTTAAATTATTAATTTGGCTTATTATAATAATGTTACTTCACTCTTTGGCATATTATCAGGCTTTGCGAATTTTTTTTTTTTAAGTCCTACCATGTATATATAATTTGTCTTTAATCAAATTAGAAAAATAAATGTAATGTCTTGCTATTAATTCACATTAATTAATTTATTGTAGCGTGGAATTTAAAAATTATGTTTTGAGAAAAACCAAGTTTTTCTTTTGAATTTTTTTTCACAATAATAATTTATTAAAAACCAATATAAAGATTTAATAGAAAATAAAATTTTTGGTAAAACATGATTTAGAAAAAGTAATAAAAAATTTAATGCCAAAAATAAATTTAGTATTATACATAAAAATTAATTCGTGATATTGTCTTATTATAAAAAACATAGTTGGTTAACAATGAAGAAATCAATATTTTTTTAGTACATGCAATTTTTTTTTTAAAAAAAAAAGATTATTAAAATAAAATACGTAATTTTTTATATTAATATGAAGAGATCAATATACACAATAACTGAATTATTAATCCAATAATATGAAGAGATCAATATACACACAAGCATGATTAAACACAATCTCAACGAGATAGGAATGTAAACACTTTTACTCTAAAATGCATAATAATATTCATCATTATATATATTTAGTGTCTATTACAATAAGAGGAAAATCAAATATTAATATTGCATTAATGTACATCATCAACATGTTAATTAACTAAGCAAATTAATGTAATTATCTAAATTAAGTGGAGAGACATACCTATAAATAAACTATCTTGAAAAGATAAAGTTGAAAATATATATATAGAGAGAGAAAGAAGATATGAGAGATTATTAGGTATGACGGTATCATACTCTTTCTACTCACATAAAATTAAATTCACATGGATATATCTTTACTTTAAAGTAGGAAGAGCATGACAATATTCTACCTAATAATTTCTCGAGATAAGAAAGTGTGGGAAAATATGTAGAGCTAATGTGGGTTGATTTATAATTTTTTTTTTAAAAAACAAGAATGTATGGTGTGTGCAGGTTGCCAGAGGGAATGAAACCCTAAAATAGATTATAGAAAGATGAGAGAGGGAATCAAAGAGAATATATTTATGGGATGAGTGGGCATAGAAAGCAAAGGAGGGAGCAATTAATGGCCCCTCCTCTCCACCCCATAGTTTTGGATTTTCATGCCCTAAACTTAGACAAAGCATATATTCTCCGGTTCCAATGACTTTGTCTTCTTCTTGGACACCTTTAAAATCCTCTGCTACTTTAGACCTCCTTTTATAAGGGCTTTTGCTAAGTATTTGACTCATTGTTTTGCTAAGGAAAATCATCTCTTTATCCCCTAATTATTTACTCTCTATATATATACCTCTAATAAACATCATTTCATCACTCATAACAAGAGCATTAAGCTCATAACAATACACAATTTAATTACAAAGAAAGTCCAGCTCAGGGCAAAAAAAAAAATATCATTTCATCACCATCCACCAATCAAATAATGGATAGACTCTAAATAATTGCAACAAAATGAAACCTTTTCTATTATACTATATAATTAATTAGGTAATAAAAAAATAATTTAATTAATTAATTAATTTTTCATAACTTTGATTTTAAATGAGATTCGAATTTGAAAATGAATCAATGACTCATTATAGTTTAATTAATTTATTAATTATAACATGAATATATTTCTTTAAACTTTCTTTTAATTCTGCTAAATTTCTCTTTTCATATATAATTGAGATTTTTGTAAGTGTGAAAGACAGTTATTAACTTAGTATTATTTGATTGTTATATGGTATCATATCACTATATAGCATACACAAATATTGAATTTTTGTTTTTGCACTACATATCAATATTAAAGATATTATTTGAGAAAAGGGTGTAATTTTACAATGAACATATATATCTAATATAGTAAAGTGCCAGCAAATGCAAAACCAATTGAGTTAGTGGGTCTTTGACCTATGGTTGACTGCCTATGACAAGAAGAAGAGGAAAAAAAAAAAAAAAACACAGTTGTTTCTACTTATAACTGTGTAATGGACCCTCTAAAGTCATCAATGATAGCAAATCTTTTAGAGACTTATATAATTATTAATACATATCAATCACTGCTCAGCCTTTTTTTTTTTTTTTTAACAAATCAATCACTACTAGCTATTGATTTAATTTAAGAACCATTAATGCTATGGGTGGCTAAGGAACTAGCTAGCTAGCTATCTAGGGTAATCCATCATCCTCTTAATTAATTAATTACAGTACTCTTAATTTGTATTTTTTTTTCATCTCTAATTTTTATATTTTCTTTTTTAGTCAAAATAATTTTTTATACTATATATTTAATTTTAGTTGATAATTGCCAAAGCACTTGCTAATTAAGGAGGATTTAAGGGATTTCAAAAAAAAAAAAGGAGGATTTAAGGGGAACCATATAAAAGGATATTGATTTTTAAATGACCTTTTTCTTCAATCACTAGTGCAACTTTTTGCATATGATCATTACTCCTTTTGAAGGAAAAGATAATCACATTTGGTGGAAAATTCCAGTTTTGAGCTCCCCTGTGCGGAGACAAAATTTAAACTGGCCATTAATTAAGCTTATATTATTTTTATATAATATATACAAGCAAATTCTATAAAAAAGAAAAAGAAAAGAAACTCTCTTATTTACAAGACAATTTTTTTTTTTTTTGGAGATATATCTACAAGACAAATTAGCATTTAATTATTAGACTATACGCCTAATAGTTTAAGCTTATATCATTTTACTCCTAGTATATGATTAATAGATTACTTTCAGTGGATTTTACTTACATTTATATATTCTAGATTTCTCCAATTTTTTTAACTAAAATTCTTGTTTGAAAACTCGCAATTTAAAAAAAAAAAAATCAATTTAATTGAATATTATCTAACAAATTCTCATATTTTGAAAGATACAAATAATTACAGAATTTATTTTTTTTTTAATTTAAAAAAATAATCATTTTAAAAGAAATAAAATTAGACAAAAAATAAGATAATTTTATAAGAACTCAATACATTAATGAAATTGTTCTTTTAATGGTTCACACCCATCAATCAATAATGCTTTGTGAGCTGTTTGGAAAGGAATAAAAGAAGCAACAATGTTTAAACAATGAACCACTTATGCTCCTTCTGAATTTCGCATTCTCAACATTCTTGGTGTGGATCCATTTCATCCAAAGGCTCCCCGTTTTGTGGCTGTTAGATGGTGCTTCCCACATCCTGGATGGATGAAGGTCAATGTGAATGGGGCTGCTAAAAGTGCTCCTGGCCCTGCTGACGTCTTTTGTAATTCGAGAAGATTTGATCGTAGATGTTTTTCAACTTGGGGTGTGTTTTGCTTTTGAGGCTGAAATTGTTGCTGTAATTCAAGCAATTATGATGGCATCAGATATTGTATGGCACAAGTTCTGACTTGAATGTGATAATTTGTTAGTGGTTAATTTGATCAAAGAAAGGAAGTATATGGTTCCTTGGAAGTGGCTAGTCCAATGACGCAAATGTCTTGATATAATTGTCGGGATGGAGTTTGTGGTAACTCATATTTTTCAAGAAGGCAACTCAGTGGTAGAAATCCTTTCCATGAAAGCTATTCAACTGACTTCTCCTATCTGCTGGTCTTCACCTCATTCTTTTTGCATGCATTACGTTGTTAATGATAGTAATAGTTTTTCCAATTATAGAATTATTGTATAATTTTTTAATTTCTTTGGGAGTGCTATATTTGGTGCTTGTTCTTAAAAAAAAAATACATTAATAAAATTTATTATTAAAATTTCAAAATGCTATTATTTAAGTTCAACAATTCTCTTTATAATTAATAAGAATAAAATTAAAAAAAAAAAGTATATTTTTATTATTTTTAGTTATTCCAAACAATAATTGAATTCAAATGATTTTTTTTCTATTTATAATTTACTTCAAACACTTGAATTCTTTCAGGATGCATTTAGATTTAAAATTTAGATTTCAAATCATATATTTCAAATATATGATTTCAAATCTATAAATTTATTGTTTGGAAATTGTAATAAATTTAAAATTTTAGATTTTAAATTTGAAAAAAAAATGATATTTTATATTAAAAATAAAGATAGTAGATTTGAAATAATTAAGTAAAAAAAATATTTGAAATATTAAATTTTTAAACGATTAGATTTTACTAAATATTTAAATCAAATTTAAATTTACTTAATTTTAATGATTCAAATAAAAAATTTAATTCAAATTCAAATTCTTATCACCTAAACAGAGCATCATATTATAGTATTCAAAGCATTAATACGGTAGATTTGAAATAAATTCAAATCCTTATTAGCTAGGGTTCCATATATCCTATACATATTAATTTTACGTACAACTCTGTTTTTTTCTCATTTTTATGTTTCAAAGCTTTTGGCTCTCTTAATTGGCAAATTTGGCACATTTATATATATATATATATATATATATATATATATATATATATATATATATATATATATATATAAAATACTCTCTATGTCTTTATAATTAATTATGTACAAAATATTAATAATTAAAGGGAAATGCACTTAAATACACGTTTGCATTCTAAAGACGAATCTTTGAAGATTCATGAAAGTGAGAGTAACCATTAAAAGATATTTAAAACTTAATCTGCTCGATGCATCAATTTAATTAAATAGCAACCTTTTTCTTTTCTTTTCTTTTCTTTTTCTTTTCAATTGAATCTTGAAAGATAGCAAATTTACAAAAGGAGACCAACTAGGGAAAGGTTGAAAAGCTTTGAATAAAGAAGAATTGCTTTGAGAGGGAAAAAAGGGAAAATAAATAAATAAATAAATAAAGCATAAGAGAGGTGGGCATGCTAAGGGTAAAAAAGGAGAAAGAGGAAAAAAAAAAAAAAAAAAAAAAAAAGCAAAATTTTTTAAGCTTGCCCATGCTCTGATCTCACATTCTCCCATCAACTTTTTGAATGATGTGAAGCTTTGTGGGGCTGAACGTATTATTATTATAGGCATTCTTTGATGGAATGACAGCTTAATCATTCTTAATCTTTCTTAATTAATCTCTTTTTTAATTTTATCCCCTAACAAGCAAACAAAAGCATATAATATTAATTAAATAATTTTCTTAAGCTGTATCGAATTAAAGTCAGAAAAGGTATATATGTAATTAAAACGTAAGAGTCATTCCCATAATTCAACCGTTCAATTATAATTAATTATACAAAAATCTTTCTGTACATAATTAAAAAAGGAGAAAAAAGAGTAATGAAAAAACATAATGATCAGTCGGCCAAGCATAATGATGAAGGTTTTGAAAAAACATATGTATATGAAAATGAAACTATATCTATCTTCTTCAATAGCATTTAATGTATATCTTCACAATCCACTATACCCTCTTTACCTCTCCAAACTGACACACAAGCCACATGCTTGTTAACAGATTTTTTTTTTTTTTTTTACAAAATTTTCACTTAAAAATAATAATTCAAATAAAGTTAAATAAATAAATTTAAAAATAAATTATATGAGAAAAAATAAAATTTGACCTATCATTTAAGATAGTAGTAATCTATTAGTATATATATATATATATATATATATATATATATATATATATATATATATATATATATATATATATTACTATATAATAAATTAGTAGATACTAAATGATTAAGGCTGACAAGTATTGAAACCTGAAAAAATAAAAAAAAAATTCAAAATAAAAATAAATATTAAAACATTAAATTAAATCAATTAAAATATCATAATAAAATTTTTTCAAAATAAACATCAAATCATTATCTAAATGAAAATTTAAATCAATTATCTAAATCATTTTCATTTGATTATCATTATTTATAAATTTTCATTTGATTACCATTATTTATAAATTTTCATTTGATTACCATTATTTGTAATCCTGAAAAAAAAAATTAAAACAATTAAGTAAAAAATTTTCAAAATAAACATAAATCATTAAATTAAATCAATTAAAATATCATAATAAAAAATTTTATTATCTAAATCAATTAAAATTATATAAATCAATTAAAATTATATAAAAAATCAAATTTTTGATACAATTATTTTACAACTGAAAAGAAGAAGAATATCATTTCTTGAGTTTTTCTATTGATTTCCAAAATGTTAGCTTATTGACTTTGCTGAGTTGGAATCGAATTATTTATTGGTATTGATTTTGCTGGATTGGAATTAAATTCTTTATTAATTAAGCTATTTTAAATTATTTATCATACACATACATAGCTTAAAAAATCGAATTAGGAATTGACTCAACAAATCCCATGGTTTAATCTTCCTTCTAAGATCATTTGCAGAGTTGTTCACATTTAATTACTGGTATGCTACTTTTACTTATATTATTTGCCATTTTCTTCTTTTTGTTTTGATTGAGGTGGCCTTTTAATTTTCTTTTTCATGTTTGTTCTTTCACTTTATAGGCAAAACAAGAGACAAATGAGATTTATACTCAGATCATCTTACACCCAAATCCATATGTGAGTAAATATGTTTTATTTTGGATTTTTCTTTTTATAGTATTTTTGGGTTTTATTTTTCAAAAATAGAATTGGATCTAAATCAATTCTTGCCTTCTATTTATAGACAGTATATTCACTTGCAATTTTTCTCTTTTTTAAATTTTTTTCTTGGATGAAGGGTTCTGAAGGGTTACTTTCAAATTAGAAATGTGGATTTTTGAATTGTATATGTGCATGCATTTAGAGAAAGAACTGTTCATGTGAGTTGTTATTTTATTGGTAGTGACAAGGTTGTAATTCAATTAATTTCTTTATTATATAAAATCATAATACAAACACTGAGTTTTACCAATTCTAAATTTATATACTGATGAAGTTTAATTTTTTTGTTTAAATTTAATTTTTAATCATAATAATTATATATATGAATGTACCTTGAAAAATAAAATGCTTGCAGGTGAAATGGAGAAAATTTTCTATGGTTGATGCATAGGAAACTATTGGCACATGCACTTGCAGATCTTGATAATTAACAATTTATCTTGCTTTCTAATAGGTATAAAGGCATAATTCCTTAGTCTTTATATATATATACAAATGTTCTCTATATATATGTATATGTATATGTTTAATTTTTTTATTTGATTTGATATTATCTCTTTTATTTTATTAAAAAAAAATTTATTACAAATTTATTGATGACTTGGGCGAGGAAAACATGACAATAAATATATTTTAATGTTCTATTTTTTTTTTAAAGACTTATGAACATAGCATTTTTAAAAAACTATTATGCTTGAAACAATGTATATTAATAAAGAATAATACATTAATATATTATAAGATCAAGATAAAAGAACCATCAACATCGCGCTGAGTTATTTTCTAATTGTAACTAAATATAATTATATAAAAAAAATTCATTTTTTCTCATTGAACTCATTTTAAATTAATTTATATTATCTAAAATAACTGCTTTTATATATATATATATATATATATATATATATTCCATATTTGTTTATTTAATTAAAAGGCATTTTAGTGGGAAGTGGTGTATCTAATTAACCCGTACTTTAACGTAAGAGAAGTTGAAAAGTTTACAAGCCATGTTGATTTATTGACTAAAAAGTTGATGTAACTTGCTAAGTTAAGATAAAACCTTCAATTTTTTTTTAAAAAAAATTATTTTCATGAAAGCTAATTAAATAGAGTAAAAGGATCTAATGTTCTGTGTGCTTATAGCACAACAATTAGATTATTTGTTTGCTAGCTTCTTATTTTATATTTAAGTTAGTTAGCTATACACTTTTCTAAATAAATTCCAATTATCAGATACTGTAAGAGTATGGTATATTAATGGAAAAACAAATTAATTTACGAGTTTTTTTTTTGGGAAGAAAAAATTCTACTTATTTGGATGGTTTTGATTTATAAAAAACACATATACAAACAGGGATGACGGCAAGGGGGCCAGGGAAATTAAAAAAAAAAAAATTATAATGTATATAGATGTATTTTTAAAATTAAAAAATTAAATTAGTCCCTTTAAAAATGTTTAATTTATCCGCAACTTTATGATGTGATAAATTTGGTAGCTTTGTTTATTATTGGTCTTTAAATTGAATAATTAATTGTAATTATAATTTTTTTTCAAATCTAATTCAAAATTTAACCTATAATCCAAAAACAAATTATTTTTCTTCTCTTTTTATATATATATATAATTAGACTTATTTTCTTTTGTATGAATAAATTTTTATTTTGAATGTTAAATGAAAAATATAAATATTTAATGACTTATATATTATTTTAATGACTTGTTTTTGCCTCCAATAAATGAATCCTGGCTTCACCTCTGTATACAAATGAATTGTTTTTAGCTCTAGACAGAAAATGACATAATTCTTTTTTTTTTTTTTTTTGAAATGGAATAACATTAGTGCCCTAGTTCAGATAAAAGTAAAACTACATTTTCATAGTGGCATTTGTGTCATGCCCACACGTCAACTTCTTGTAATGAACGCTTTGTTTGATAAGGGGAAAAAAACCATAAAAGATTGTATCTGATTTTTGTACATGTATATATAACTACGGATCAGCATTTGTAGTGTAAAAAACTTGCGTTTTTTTTTTTTTTTTGGGCATAAAATATTTTTCTTCTTTAATTGTAAGGTGAACGTCTTCTCAAATGACAAAAATGCCACAAATATAAATTGGTAATTTCAAAAGTAACAATCATTTATAATTTTAATAATAGGTAAACGCCTAAATATAAAAGGAATTTTGTATTGAACTTATGATTTTCTAAAAAATAATTTTAGTGTTGATTAAAGTTTATAGTTCTTGCTGGTAGAAGGTGAGCTTGATAAATGAATAAGTACTGAAAATATTTACAAACAATTTATTAATTTATAATGAATTTAATAGTAATTAATTTTTAAGTGAACGTAAGATTCAATTTTAAATAAAAAGTAAGATTTTTAAGGTCGATGAAATTTGAATTTATGATCTTTTAAATATAGGCAATTTTTTTTTATTTTATGTATAGTAAGGTAAAAAGGTTATAGTAATAGAAAGTTCATGATATAATAATGAGCATCATAATAATGGTAAGTATATATAGATGATACAAGATTGGATGATTCAGAACCACTAGACAAAACTTAATGATTCAGTAGAAAGAAAGAATAAGGAAGGAAAGGTAAACTAGGTAGCTATATAGCTACACGAAACCCTTTATTAATATTGCGGATTCATGTTAGATTTATATATATTTATAAGGACACCGCTTAGACATGTGGGGAGACGAGAGAGAGAAAGCATGGTTGGCATCATTATTATTTTCTCTTCTTTCTCAGAGCCTTTGTTGAAAGCCTTGGGATCGAAGGCAGAGATATCTTAATCATACCATAGAGGAACTATAATCATCTCCCTGTAATTGCAGACAGTGCAAATACATATATATAAATATATATTGAGATGAGAAGCTGCAAAAAAAGAAAAGAAAAGAAAAGAAATAATTAAAGTGAGAAAGAGGAGAGGGTATGGAGAAATGGGTTATTATTGATGGTTTGTTTTCTTTATTTTGAAGGCTACTTTAAGAAGGAAAATTGAAAGAGTAAAGAGCAAAACTGAGAAAAAAGAAAGTGGATGGCCAAAAAGCAACTAAGGTATGTATGCGTGGGTGTCACCTGAACAACTGTTGCTTTGAATAGAGTAAGTGAGGGTTAGATTCCTGCTGGATCAAGGCTATGGATACCTACCTATATTCTTGTTTAAATTTTTAAAATTTTAATTACCCATCTTGGGATTTTCAAGCCCCTTTAATTTATTTTTCTTTTAAAAAGAAAAATAATCTTTTCATTATGGAGTCTGCTAATCTCCATCACCAGCATCATCAGCTTCAAGGCCAGCTTGTTATTCCCTCTTCTTCTTTATTAACTTCCCCATCTACTTATGGAGCAACTGCAACTGCAAGCCCCCATGCTTGGACCCAAAACTTCACTTTGTAAGTTCTCTCTCTCTCTCTGGAACTTGAATTTAGCTGTTCCCCAGTACCATCATGAACCAACTTTTGGATTTGGAATCTCTTATCTTTTTTTTTTCCTTTATTGATTTGATGTACATCAATCAGAAATTACCTAGAGCTAAAATTATCTCTATTTTTTTTTTATTTTGTTAATTATAGTTGATATTGGCTAGGGTTTGTTGATTTCCTTTCACAAAAAAAACTTTTTTCAATTCAATTTAACTTTTTTTTTTTTAAAAAAAAATTGCAGGAGCAGTAGTAGTACTGGAGCAGCAGGTAATTTGAACTTTCCTAACTGTAATGGAGTGAGCTTAAATCAAAGGCAGAAAAATGAGAGAATAGTCTCTCCTCTCAACAATTCCATGATCCATCAAGATTTGAGCTTCAACTGGAACCAGTCTACTCATCATGACCTACAACAACTTTCTAAAATCAAACAAGAGTTGTCGTCTTCGGATTCTTTCCCCAAATTTACTGACATGTTAAACACTACTAGTTCGTCAAGTATTGATCAGGAAGATTCTTCTTCTCCCACATCCTGCTACATTAAAGATGACCAAAAAGATCATAATATAACTGATCTTAGCGAGAATCTCTTGCTTAAGACTATTTCTTCTGGTTTTCCGATCAATGTCCATCATCAGTTTTCTCCGCCTCAAATTTTCTCTAGCTTTGGAAGTTCCATACCCAGCCGAGGCAACTTTAGTCAGATATATCCTAGTATTAACATTTCCAACTTGAACCGCTCACCGCCCACATCCATCTCTCTCAGTAACTCCTTTGACATCAACTTGCAGGCCTTAGATCTCTTAACCTCTACAAGATTTAGTGCCAGTTTTGGCCACCCTTCTCATCATAATGATAATCTTGCCATATATAATGGTCTTGATCGAGTGCAGCAATCTACTCATCATATGCAATCATGTAGCCCTAGTAAAGTGAGTCTTCTTCTTCTTCTTCTTTAATTAATTAATTATTTTTATTAATTGAACTCGGTTTGAATTCTATCACTATTAAGTCAAAACTTATTAATTAGTTATAACTTTTGAATTTCTGAATGTTATACTGCAATAGAGAAGTGTAATTAATTGCTAGCTCTCATTTTATTTTCTTCTAAAGTAGAATATATATATATATATAATATCAAGAATCAACCTATATTTTTCAACTTTAAGATATAAATGCAAGACTAATGTAATTAAAAGAAATAATATATATAGAATATAGTTAAGTGTTTTTTTAAAAAAATTTATCTCCACCCTTTATTAGTGGAAAAAATTGAAAAGTAGAAACCCTTTATTATTCTTTAGCAAGATATGTATGTATATATGTTATATATGGCACCAAAAGAATGGTCTTCTCTTTGTGCTTCACAAGGTGCACCTTTAGGCTTCAGCTTTAAACACTAATCTCTTTATCAGAAGAATCAGTCTTTATTATATTATTATTATTATTATTATTTACAATAATGACTTTTTAGTGATCATTTCACTAATGGGTTTCTTTTTTCCTTTTTTTTTTTTTTTGGTATTTGAATTTCAAAGGTATCCTCTTTCACTACCAATGAACTAACAGAAGCAAAGAGGCCCAACAACAGCTTGATGGAGCCAAAGGCAACTCAAGCTGCTCCCAAGAAATCGCGATTGGAGTCACGCGCTTCCTGCCCTCCCTTTAAGGTGCAAAAGTGATTATTCAATCAATTAATTATATATATTTACATAGATTACTAATTATCCCTTAATCTTTGGCATTGCGAACAGGTTAGAAAAGAGAAATTAGGAGATAGAATTGCAGCTTTGCAGCAGTTGGTTGCACCATTTGGCAAGGTAATTAATTTTTTTATCCAATAAAATAATGAATTCAGGGGTTGTAATTAATTAATAATTTAATAAGTTTATGAGCTAGGGCGCAATATCGCAGTATCAATTTAAACCAGCTAGCAGTAATCATGAATCATAATTAATCCCCATTTTGCTGTGTATTAATTGTTGATAAGCTCTCCAGTTGAATTCAAATTTGGAATCTAATTTAAAATTGCTGTATTTTAAATTGATATATAAGATGAGTATGAAGTATAAACATAATATTTGGGCAAAAAAAAAAAAAAAGTATAAACATAATATATTTACTTAAATTTAAAAATTAATGTATCAATTTGTTATTATTTATTTTATTTCATTATATAGATAATATATGTGTACATACAAATATCGCGTCTGAAAATCCAAAAATAAAAAAGAGCGATAAATATCAAATTTTATTAATTTAATCAAAGAATGGAGTACAATCTCTAATAAAATAATTTATACAATGGAGAAATTTAATCCTTTGATTCTTTCTTTCGTGACAAGTGCGATTCAAGGGCTTGGTAAGGCTTGTTCTTGAACCAATAGAAATTTTGTTCTTCAATTTGGTGAAGAAGTCGGGTTGAATCTCCAATGAACGATGTACATGTTGTTGAAGACTTGTGGCTTGATAACTTGATTTGTAGAAGACGTAGTAGTCTCTTTGCTTGAATGTAGAAGTTCTTTTGACTTGATTTGTAGAAGTCGGATTCTTTTGACAAAATTTTGACTTGTCAGAGCTTCAGAGCTTTTAGACTTGTCTTTTCTTGATGTTCCCAAATGAGCTTTGAAACCCTCTATTTATAGAGGACTTGGATGGAAGTGTATCTATTTACACTTAGTGTTGTGTGTGTAGCGGCATTTAATTGGCCACTTATGAAAGCTTATTTTTTAGGGTTTATTTAGTGAAATTAATTTAATTTTTATTTAATCATTAAATAATATTTATGGGCCCAATTTTAATATTTGGCCAGTTATAGAAATTAAAATTTATATTTCTACAATATGAACTGTGAACAATGAAGTAACGTGTAAATTTGCATGTGGGTTTTGGAAAAAAATTGCAGACAGACACAGCATCCGTACTAATGGAGGCTATTGGATACATAAAATTCCTTCAAAACCAGGTCGAGGTACTTTCATTTTCCCAACATTCTTCTTACATTTGGATATGGCTTCCTAGCTATAATATGCTACACACCTCAAGTACTCTGACACAGTTACTTTATATATATATATATATCCTATTTTATTTTTTTAAATTTAAAAAATAACATAAGAATTATTATTAATTAAATATCTTTTTACCTATTAATTTAGTACATGAAAAAAGAATTTACATTAAAAGTATATGAAAAAAATTTCATATTTCAAATTCAAAATTTTATATCTTTAATAAAGATAACGTAGTATCATTAATACAAGTGATGTATTGGTATTAGATGCATCAAATTCCCCCAATACCCTATACACTCAAACTAGAATATTTAAAGACTGTAAGGAATCCCACGTGCTAGGGTTTCAGTATTATTACTAAAAGTTTCATTCATTTTTTGGGTTTTTATACTAATACATATATACGTTAATTTGTTACAGTGTTCTCAAAAAACAAATCAAGTACTGAATCACTTAAATAAAATTTAAGTTTCAATTTATAATTTGGCAATTAAATCATTTGATTGGCTTAATTAAAAATCACACAATTTAATCTCAGTTCAATTAATTAATTATAATCGATTTATTATACTTACATACCCTATTAGGTGAAATTCCTATTCCAAAAGGGAAATTAATGGGTGGGACAAGCATGTTTGAGCTGTTAAAGATATATTAATTGCACTATGTTTTAATTATGCCTTCGCTATGTTCATCCATTACACACAATAATCATCAGCAAAAATATTGAAAAGTTAATTACAATATTCTAAAGAAAATTAAAAGTTAATTTATAAGCACAGAATATATACATATATATATATATATATATATATATAGCTATCTTCTAAATAATAGCAATCAATAACAATTAATATATAGGCTTTTATTTATTGATGTAAATTGATGTAAACACATCAACGAGTAATTTAATTTCTGAAAATATATAATATATAAAAACTTAGAATGATCGTGATATAATATAATCTGTTATTATTTCTTTCAAGGAAAGAAAAATATAAGATTAAATTAATGAGAAGTTATATATTTCTCACAAACCTAACTTCTTCAGGGTCTAGGGAAGAATTTTCTAAGCTTCTACGAGGTTTTAGTTAAGGTTTTTCTCTTTATATTTTATACTGTGAAGAAATTTGAAATTATTAACTAAATAAAAACCATGCAGAGAGGAAGAAACTACCTCAACACATAAGTATATCAAGTAGTAATATTTAGTTTATTAAATGTGTATCTTGTAATACAAGAGGATATGTATGTACACCTGATAGTCTTCTATTTTTTAAAAATTTCTAATTTAATTATAAATATTAATAAAGAGTTTAAATGGACGGAATAGAACAAATTGACCTAGTTGTCAACATAGATATGGATGCTAATCTATGCGAAGATTTAATAGTTTTTTTTTTTTTTTTTCGCAGACGCTAAGCGTTCCATATATGAAGTCATCCCGCAACAAGACCAGTACTCGAACTACGCAAGCAGTAAGTGATTTTTTTCCTATTAGCCTAAAACAAAGCATGCACTTCAAGACTTATTTTATACATACAGATGTATCAATGCACGACGTGCCACACACACCTTGCCATTGTAACAGTAACAAATAAGATAAATTTAGATACGAATGTCTTTTTACTGAAAAAAAGAGATAGAAATGTAATTTTCAATGGATAATTTTTTTGAATTATCCACAAATGTTTGTTGGGGGTATGAAAACTGAATATATAGTATACTTAGTGTAGACAAGTATTTTCAGCAGTCAAATAGTAACTATAAGGGATGCAAATCGTTGCTATAGTAATGTACAAATATGCTATCCAATTAATGGAATTCATAATAGTGCAAACACAGTTTCAGGGTTCAACTGTGGAGGAAGGAAATTATGAGGCAAAGAAAGATTTAAGAAGCCGAGGGCTCTGTCTCGTCCCATTGTCTTGCATGTCTTACGTAACTGGTGATGGCAATGGCGGCACCGGTGGTGGAGGCATCTGGCCACCCCCTAATTTTGGTGGAGGAACATGATAGTAATGCCTTTATATATATATATATATATATATATATATATATATATATATATATAGATATATATATATATATATATATATATATATATATATATATATATATAATTTTTAAGCGAACAAAGTAATTCCTGGGCAAAATTAGTTCGTTCTGCTTGTTTTTTTAAACTCCTATTCGATAGGATTTAAGCAGCTATAAGTTGGAAAGTTCCATCTCCTCTAGTTTGTTTTAATGGAGCAAGTTTGGTCGTCCTGTAAAATTAAGGATTCCAGGATGGACCAAATTTGATCCATTAACAATTAAGATAACGAACATTTATATGTAATTTAATTTTACCAAAACTCCTTTCACACTGTTTTTTTACGCTAATTTGTTCAGTTCCAATTTTTTTTTATTTATTTATTGGAGGCCGAATAAGTTGAAATAACATTGCAGTTACATAGTATGGGGTAGCCCTCTCCTTTAACATATCTCACCAAATTGGTGATAATTTTTGTGATTTGAAAAACTCAAACTCGAAATCTCTCACTTTCCACATTTTAAAAAAAATGTGAAAAGATCAATCAAACCACACTTGATTGGCGTTTAGTTCCATCTTTTAGTTTCTTTATTTATGATTTTGTTTAGCCTAATTCTTCTTCTTTTTTCCCCCTATGCTTTGGGCCCATACTATACTCTTTATATTCATCAACGGCCCAATAAAAACATAATTTCTTTTGGGCTCCTGTTTTGCATTGTCTTCGGAATGTAAATCCTATTTCCTGATAAGATGTAGATTAAGCATTCAAAAAACCTTAAGATGGTGACATGATAATAAAAACATATCAATTAAACTTCCAACCCTCTACTTTGTCCTAAACGCTTTCTGCTTAAGGTTCTAGGGTTTCAGATGTGGCTTCTCTCTGGTGGCTCCGGCCACCAGAGGAGAGACTCGATTTTCTTCTCTTTCATGTCCTTTTCTATAGGTTCTTAGTTAGTGTTGTTAATAATTGGATGTTTTGGTCTTTTTTTTTTTTATCTCCCGTTTTATTCGAGGTTGTTGTTTTTTGGAGTTGGATTATTGTTGGCAAGCTTGCCATTGAAATATCCGCCTTATCCTTCTTCATCATTCATCGGCGGTGCTGGGTTTGTATGGAGGATGGTGGATGAGGGAAGATTTTGTTAGCAAAGGCCATGGTTTCTCCGATCTAAGGTTGACTATTGAGATGCTTTGATGTCCGTGATAGAGATCAGACTAGTGCAAGGCCAAGGCGACTCAGGCAGAGGGTCAATGCTCTTTGTCCAGTGGCCAAATCTTGAATTTCTCTGTTGCAAAGTTGGTTTACAATGGAGACTCCTCTGTACATGTATGTTGGAGTTAGTCCATATGCTCTTCACGTCCTTAAATCGGTGCTCTCCTTCTTCATTCAATCCTTAGAGGCAGCAGCGATGGAGGGTTCTGGAGCTTGCAATGGACAATGGCAGTTTAGGGATACAATTGTTCTTTTAGGCCTTAGGGCCGGTTTGTTGGGCTTAAAATCCTGTTTTAAAAACTCTACTGTGGGTAGTTGTGTTGTATGGATCTTAGATCCACGTGTTATACCCTACTGGGCTACCAATGTGTATTTGTACTGTTCGGGCTTCTTGCCTTTTTTCAATGCTAACAAATTTATCTTCTTTGGGCAAAAAAAATAAAATAAAATAAAAACATATCCACCCGTGTAAATTCGCAATACTCCATTGTTTGTGATATTTTGTATTATTTTAAATAAAGAAAAAAACTTATATAATTAATATAATTAGTATATAGGAGATGATATTATATATATAAATACAAATGCCATAAAAAATTATAATATTTACATATTATAAAAATATTTATAATAAGATATTATTGTTGTATTGCGATATTTTTTGAGTTGATTCGAGAACCTGTTAATAAAAAAACGATTAAAAGACTAATTTTTCATTTTATTACCTCAACTAAAAAGAAAAAAATTAAAAAAATATAATTGAAATTAGTAATATGAATAAAAAAGATAAAGTAAAAATATCAATTGGTTATTAAATTTTTTTGGAGAGAAAAGAAAAGAAAAATTAAATTTTAGAGTAAAAATATATATAAAAAGTGGTAGAACATGATAGAATAACATAAATATAGCTCAAAAAAGTCGGTGAAATGAAAATATTTTTGAGTGAATAAAAATAATATATTAAACATAAAAATCAAATAATAAAAAACTTTAAATCTAATTATAATATTAGTTTCATGTTAAACTTTTTAGGGATTTTTATAGAAATGCCTAAAAAGATCTTAATATTACATTTGTACACTTTGACTAATTTTCTCACAAAAATATTCTGTTTGACTATTTTTTTACAAAAAGACTATTTTCAGCAATTTTTTTTTTTTTTTTTACATTTTTACTCTTTTCAGTGAAATGGTATATGTTGAGTTTATTTTGAATATACTCGTAGTATATTTTGAGTTTATGTTGGGTATATGTTTAGCATATACCTGCTAAATTTTTAGTGTTCATTTTTAAAATTGATATTCTAATTCAAAATGGTATTTATTCAATATATTTGATATACATTTAATATATTTTAGTAAAACTTGAAAATTTTAAATTGTTGATTGATTCATTATTTTAAAATTTGTAAAAAAATATTGAATTAAAAATGATTATAATAATAGTAAATGGTATACTCTTGATATATTTTGAGTATAAAAAATCAACTAAACATATACATCAAATCAACCAAACATCAACTAAATATATAAACAAAATAAACCAAACATATATCCAAAATAAAAGAAAAGTTAGAAATATTAACAGGAAAAGTAATTTACTTTATGGCTATAAAAGAAGCTTTTTGGGTGTTTTGGAAGATCCCTCAAGGAACATATTAGTGAGACGCTAACTAACATTAAGACACATAATTAGAGCACAGACAACACTTGCCGCCCAAGTTTAAGGGAACTTCACATGAAAAGCAACAAATAAATAGAAGCAACTTCTCATTTCCACATAATAAACGTGCTCCCCAAGATCATTTTTCCTTTCTTTATAACTAACAACACTTCCTTATTTTCTCTTGCACAACTCAAAAAACCAATATATTTAATACCACCAATCAAACAATTTT